>CAIGRT010071375.1:0-12376 GCA_903798405.1 Fraxinus platypoda | reverse complement strand
GGTGGTGGACTCCTAGTAGGACTGCGATGTTGAGGCACCTAGGAGTCCTAGTGCAGTTGGAAGTTGTAATGTAGTAGGTTTCGCTCTACCCACGTGTTTGGATGGACATGTGACTCTGGAGTTAGATTCCACTTAAAATGAGGTAACACATTCTCATAAGGACTTTACTTTCAAGGATGTCTTAACACGGAGTGAGCTTCTAGCGAGTTAGGGGTCGCAGGATCTGAGGTGTAGGTAGTGAACTCAAGAAGAGTCGCCCGATCAGAATGCAAGCCCGAGGAGATGGTGAGATTTCGGCAGGGCTGAACCATGTATTCTTTGGGAAGTGTGGTCGGTCTTAAGTCACGAGGAACGGTATCATCAATAATTATTTAAATTATTTTTATTTTATGAAATTCATACTTTTTCAATCTTATATTTTATTAATTCTTTATTCGAATTTACTTAAAATTTAATTTTAATTCCAAGAAGTACGTAAATTTTCTGTTGTAGTAACATGCATGAATCAACTAAGTTGACTACTCGCAACCGTCACCAAATCCGAATCCATTAAGTGGACCCACAGGTGTTAGTTACAATAGTTGGTGGAGGTGGGTCCCATGACAAACAACTAAACGTGGGATCTATTTATAGGTCCCAGGTAATTTAATTTCGCGTACCGTTTAAGGGACAAGATTGTGCCACGTAGTCATAAAGCACATCCTTGTTCAACATTTATGAGTCGGTATTCTATATTTTGTTTAGGATAACTGATAACGTGGGATAGGATAAGAAAAAGATACTATTCATAATTAATTGCTGGAAATAAGCACCGACTCATCATTCAAATCAATAGTCATGGCTAACGGACTGACTTTCGCATCTAATGTCGTTCTAGAATTACGAAATGGTCTTACAAGAAATTTGAAAACATCGTAGCCGTAAATCAGTAGTTGATTATGGAATTGGCGAGAAAAGTTAGGAAGAAAATTTAGAAGTCGTCGATGTTTGGTTTGGATGAAAATAAGATTTTTTTAAACAAATTTAGTAAAAGTTAATGAAATGTATAACTGAAAAGTTGATATAAATTAATGTTAAATGATAAAATCCCACGTCATGTAGAAATAAAAATATAGATCAACTTATAAGGATCTGTGCTACCCCTCTTAATAAAGTTGACATTTTAAGATGAAATCTCAAATCTTAATATGGTATCAGAACCCATTGAACTCTAACGAACAATTCGATCCAATTAAGACTTAAAAAGTGAGCATACGAATTTCAAAATGGGTTTGCTTAAATAAGTCACCATCTTGCGATGCATGTTAAGGGATGAAATTTCACATCGAATAAAGATGAAAATATGGATCAATTTATAAAGGTTTTGGTTACTCATCTTAACAATAATGACTTTTTAAGATGGAATCTCAAGTTTTGATATGGTTAATCATCTTAATATAGTTGATCTTTCAAGATGGAACCATAAATCTTCACAGTGGATCTCGTGAAATATATGATTGAAAATGAGTTTAAGAGAAAATAAATGTTAAAAAATAGGACCAAACTGAAGCTTAATCTTCTAGATAAGAATTTAGAATACTCTCAAGTCTCCATTAACGTATCATGAAAATTAATATTGAAGAAAAGATGACAATTTTTCTCACGTCTAGTGTAGAAGAGGAAAATCAAGCAAACTAGATGGAGAAACAAGGAAAAGTAAAAGGGAAGATGGACGCTTACAATGGGTGTTTTCAATCTTGAACAAGAGTCAGTATATTTAACAGTTTAAACTCTTAAATTAAGTGATATGATTTTACAGTAGACAAATGTTTTGAACTCAAGTTTCACCTTATTGGTGCCGTCCATTTAAAAAAAATTGTTCATGCATCAAACTTCGATTAAAAATAATGAACCATTAAGCTTTTAAATCAAATGGTTAACATTAATGAAGAATAAGATACGATAAAATTTGTCAAGCATTGAAGAACAATAATAGAATAAACTCAAACAAGAAAAATGAAAAATGAATAGATTAGAAGAAAACACAACATACTATGTCAAATGATGATATACTTTGTGTTTTTATGAACCATACAAAGAACTAAAATCACGCCGAATTAAATCAATCAAATTTAGTTTGTTAGTCTATCAACAGAATTGCATTCATATTCAGTTTAGGTCACTTCTCATAGGAGCTTGACGAATCCAACTATATCTACTCTTGACTGTTATCACAAATTTTACGCAATGACACTTTTATCCTTTAATGCAAGTCACGTCTCATTTCGTACATAATTTTACTTAGTAACACATAATTGACACTCAAGTTTTGCGCTTAATTTATCATAATACTACGTAAGTTATTTTAATTTTCACTAAGGCGTTAAAGCATTAAATAAAATACAAAAAAATTGTACTCTTTTAAATACTACTGTTCAACATGTTACTCTCAATGGTTTTGAATAAATAATCATGCTACATGTACATTACTATTTACAATTTACCACGTGATAATACGCTATTGAACAATTTTAAAAATTAAACAATTTTTCCTCCAATCCTTTTTTAACTACACGTCAAATGTCAGGCTTGATGCACTTCGAGTGTACATCTAGCATTTTTGTTGAATAAATAATGAATGCTTATTGGACTTAGGTGCACCTAATTCTACATGTTTCGCTTCTAGGCAACTAGGAAATAATTTTATTTGGTTAATTCAAGATACAGAGGCGGACGCAAACATTTTGAATTAGGGGGCACAATCAAATTTATGAAAAATTTGAGAAAATATTGAAGCATTCGATATCTGTGAAAACAAATTACATAAATATAATCCATGTGTAACATAAACCCGGTCAAATTTACAAAAATAACCACAAATGAGGCATTAGAAAAGCAATTTGAGTCGTCATTTCTCAACTACACGTGCAACATACTCCTATTCGAACTTCAAATTAAACGGTTGAAACTTTAAATTTGTTGATATTAGTGAAGAACAAATCAATAAATACATTTTTGTTTGCCACTTTCTTCTTCTCTTCAAACTCTTCCACACGTTGTTTCCACTAACTAAACCACGTTGATGACTTAGCTTAGGAACGGAGAAGTTAACCTCTTGCTTATTAATAATCAAAGTTTGGTAAGTAAAATATATAATTCACAGAGTGCAATATTTCGATGCTTATAATCTTGAGTTCAAAACTTGTGTACCAGGTAATTTACTGTGTCATGATCAATTGTGCTCAATAGCTCCAATTATTTTTTTCTCATTCAAACAAGTAATTCTTACATCTATTATCCTTCACATAATTATGAAACAAATCACATAAACAACTGAGAGGGTGTTTGATGCATATTATTAAGGAAATAATGCATTTTAAATAGTGATGTGATGGAAAATATGTAGTTAAAAAATAAGGAAAAGTTTTGGATGTGATGAAAAATATTATTTTATTAAAAAATGTATGGTTGAAAATGAGTTTTGAAAGAAAGAATTTTGTAAGAATGTGAGTCAAATATGATGTCAATTCAATTGAATTTGGGGCTTTAAAAAAAATCCAAATTTTGGAAATTTGGTGCGTCAAGTGCCCCACTATGCCCCATAGTGCGTGCACCCCTAGCTACAGTTGAATTGTTGGACCAACGGCAACCGTCACCGACCAATGTCGGTTAACCATTAATGGAGCCAAAGGTGTCACTTGAAGGTGGGACCCACTAAACATGTGTACATGAGATCGATAGGTTGCACAAATTTAAATGAATTAAAGGGACGAAATTGTGCCACGTGTCTATGTAGCACCTTCCTCAGCACTTATGTGGGTCTTATGTTGAACATTTGTAGGTCTGTTAGTCGGTCTAAAAGTCTAAAAATGTTTAGGATAAGAAATTTAGGATAATATTTTTGTCGAAGTAGTTGATCGTGAAATTGACCACAAAAATGATAATAATTATTTGATTTTGATTATCAATTATCGTTAGCTCAGTATTTGTTCAAATCAGTCTTAGTCTCAATGAGATTGCATCAAATTTTGTTGACCTGAAGAATTTTTTACGCATACCCAATTGAGACTCGTGAAATGGGCGCATTTTGAATCCTAAACAAGAGCTACGAAGGGCAAGAGGAGACACAATTTGTCTAGCATTTAACATAGAAGAAGGAACATCGAGCAAACTCTAACCAAAAAAAAAAAAAGCAAAAGAGATGAACGACTTGTTTACAGTTTTCGAACAATCAACAATTATCAACAAAGATTGTTAATATTGAGTTTTGAATTTGATATCCAATAAATTTGAATGATGATATTAAAACGGTTGGATTAATTATATCAATACCACGATTGATTGACTCGATCCAAAAATAAATTGGGCTACTTATGCAACCGTTAATTTCTAGGAAAAAAAATACATAAATACAATAGTATAAATCTAAGTTCAACAAATTTGTAAAAAAGTTTCACAAATTAAGTGTTAAATTCTAATAACAATAATAGTAAAATATATTATATATTGAAATGGAAATTTAGGATAAATATAAGTACATATATTCCCCAATATATGTATTCTCTCTCTCTCTCTCTCTTTCTCTCATATATTTTTTGCGAAATTGGTGCCTTCACTCATAAATCTTCCCAAAATTATCGTAAAATTTGGCCATAATTGAAGATTTTAGAGCAGCAGATTTTCACTGAGTAGGTTACTATGTCATCGTCAATTTATTCGTTCATCTGTCTACGTGCTCTAGATTGGAGCGAATCTATTTTTCAATAATTTCGAATTTGAAAATTCCAAATTCAACATATTATACCTTCATTACAACTATTTTCGGGTCATAAGTCCAAAAGTAATCTTTAATGCATTATGATGAGTGTTGTTATCTATGACCAATCCTCTAATTTGTGACTATATTCAATTTGTGAGCAGTGTTTTTATTTTTATTATTCAAATTTGTGAGGTTTCATATTTGTGATCAGTGTTGTATTATGTAACTATCTGTAACCTATTATGTGATAATAGTTGTTGACGTCAAAAATTGTATGTACAAAATTCAAGTCAACTTAAAGTGTAAATGAGGATTTTTACTGATAATAACTTGTAAATTAAAAGAGTAAACTACAAGTGTTTTCCTTTGGTTTTGTCAAATGAGATATTTTACATATCAAGTGTTTAGAATCTTCTCCCTTCCTGCAAGCCCCTTGTCCTCCCTTCTATAGAGAGAAATATACAGGTACCACATGCATCATGCCTCGTTAACTGTATTTTGAGCTGAAGAAGTACACTTGTTGGTGTGATTAGATTGGCTACCAAGCTCAACATTTCAGGTCATCATGAGTTTACCTTTACAGGTGTTCTCCAACAATTAATGAGCTACTTAGGGAACGAAGCTAAGGCATATAATTGGTGGATTTAGGAGGTACTGTCATGTAGGAGGTACTGTCATGTGCCTACCCAAATGTAATTGATTGATTGGACGTTTGACAGTTCGTTTGACAGTGTGTAAGAAATCTTGTGTCATTATGTCTCCTTGAGTCTCGATAAACTACATAAATCGAGCTGACATCACACATCCGAACTCATATAAGTATGAGCTTAATGTATGTAACCAACTGTATTTAATGAGGTCGCCGATCGGATTACCCCTAGGTCGGTGCTCCCTAGTGAGGTCAGATTATCCTCTAGGTCGGAGCTGCCTGGTGAGGTCGGATATCAACAATAGTGATTATATGTTACCATTTTTGCATTAACTGAGACCTTCTATGTTTAGGTTTGTGTTGATTGTGACTGTCCGTGAATAAGTCCCAGGTAATTTCGCGTACCGTTTAAGGGACAAGATTGTGCCACGTAGACATAAGGCACCTCCTTGTTCAACATTTATTAGTTGGTCTTAATTCTATTTTTTGTTTACGATAACATGGGATAGGATAATAAGAAAGAAAATATTCATAATTAATTGTTGGGAAGAAGCACTGACTCGTCACTCATCAAATCAATAGTGACGGTTAACTAACACTTTTACACCTAATGTCGTTCTAGAATTACGAAATGGTCTTATAAGAAGGTTGAAAATATTTTTGCCATAAATTAGTAGTTGATTATGAAGTTGACGAGAAAAGTTATGAAGAAATTTAGAAGTAGTCGATGTTTGGTTTAGATGAAAATAGATTTTTTTTTAATTAAATTTAGTATAAATTGATGAAATATGTGGTTGAAAAATTGATATAAATTGTGGTTTCATAAAATATATGATTGAAAATGAATTTAGGGAAAAACAAAAATTTAAATGAGGACCAAACAGATGGAGAAAACAAAGAAAAAGTAGAAGGGAAGATGGACTCTTAAAATGGATGTTGTCGATCTTTAATAAGAGTTAGTTGAATATAATATATAAATGGTAATATGTAATCGTATCTAACCACTTAAACTCTTAAGTCAAGTTATGTGATTTTATTTTAAAGTAGACAAATGTCCTGATCTCAAGTTTTACTGTATTGGTGCCTTCCATATAAAGAAATAGTTCGTGTATCAAATGCTGATTGAAAATAATGAGCCATTCTTTTAAATGAAATGACTAACATCAATGAAGAATAAGAGACATTAAACGTTTTCTTTGAAGAACAATAATAGAATAAACTTGAATGAGAAAACAAGAAAAATGAAAATTGAATAGATTAGAAGAAAACACAATATACTATGAATTAAATCAATCATAGTATATTGTGAACTTAGGCGGGATAATCTGGTATTCGCGTAGAACACACACAGTGAAAGGTTTTTCACAGCAATCAATCTCAGGCACCATTCGTTTCAACTGGTTAAGCTGAAATTAGGTAGAGATGACCCAAGAAGGGGTTCTCCCTCCTTGGAAGACTTATGCTGATGTTGCAGGAGGAAAACGAAATTTAGCTTTTGCGAAGGAAAAATCATTTGATGATGTTGCTAAAGATCTTAAATCTGAAGTCGTGGCGGTCAGAGGGGCGTCTATGTTCAAGAATGAGCCATTCATACAGGTATCCCATGAAGAAATACAGAAATTATCACAATGGTTCAAATATGGTTTAGTGGGTAAATTCTCTCACAAAAAACCTGCAATTAATTTGATCGTTCAAGCTCTTAATTCTTTTGAACTCGGAGGGGAAGTGAAGGTTGGGAATCTAGATGGAAAACATGTCATTCTTAATTTTGAAAGAGAAGAAGATTATTGTCGAATTTTCTCGAAACCGGTTTGGTACATTCTTGGCACATCCATGAGAATTTTAAAGTATACATTTGATTTAGATCCACAGAAGGAGTCACCTATAGTTCCTATTTGAATCGCTTTGCCCAATTTGCCTCTGGTGTTTTATGATTAAGGCGATCTTGTTCTCAATAGCGTTCGTATTGGGAACCCCTTTAAAAATTGATGAACAAACGGCAAAGAAAACAAGAACAAATCTGGCTAGAATTTGTGTGGAAATGAATGTTAATGCTCCGAAATTGGATAGAATTAGAATTGGGAATGAGATGTTTGCTGTTTGGCAGAAGATTGTATATGAAGATCTTCCTCCCTATTATTCTTTTTGTAAACATGTAGGACACGAGATTGGGAACTGTTATTGGAAGAAAAATACGGGTACTAATGTTAAAGAAATACAGAATGATTATGTACCTAGAGAAGATCAGATCAAGAACAAGGGGAAGGAAGAATGGACTGTGATACAAAAAGGGGGGGGGGGGAATCTGATAAACAGACTAAAAATCTGGAAGATGAATGCTCTAAACAAAATAACTATGAAGAAGGAGAAATCGTCACTGAGGTTCTGAAGGGGGTATAGGGGATTCAGAAGGAAAATGTTGAGGTAGCCAGAGAAGAAGAGAACAATGTTGAAGTTGATTCCAGTTTAAGTAACGAAAATCAGATTGAGCAGAGAAAATCAGGATATTTTGACTGCCTGCAAAGTCATGAAGAGGAGGAAAAAGTTGGTGTGGAAATAATAAAAGAATTCCCAATGAAGGAGGATGATAATCAGATCAAAAAAAGCAATCTAAGCATAAACTTTACTGATCTAGATGAAGAGAATTTCAACAAGAGTACATATGCCCATAGTTGCAGTAAATTGAATGAACAGAATCTCTTTGAAATATTACAAAGAAAGGCGGAAGAGGTAGAGGTGGAGGATGAGACGTTTTCAGTTGAGGTTCAAAGTGCCACAGATGAAAAAGATCTTAAGGAAAGTCATAAGAAATCCAAGAGTAATAAGAAGAGAAGGGGGAGACCAGCCAAACGTTAATCATGCAGTACAACGTTTTAATTTGGAACTTAAGAGGTATATCCAATTCAATGAAGAGGCTTAGAAATCTGATCCATACCCATCATATTTCTATCTTACTCATTTTAGAACCTATTGTTGATAAAAGCCAAATTCAAGATTTCTGCAAAAAACTGGGTTTCGATAGTTGTTATGCTAACTCGAATGGTAAGATTTGGGGATTTTGGAAAGAAGAGATGGAAGGATAGGTTGTGGAAGATAAGGAGCAACATCTAACTCTCAAGATTAAAAGGCACAACACTGAGAAGTACATTACAGCGGTGTATGCAAAATGTTCTGTCTCACTTAGGAGAATTTTATGGAATGAGCTTACGTTGTTTTCTGAGAATCTGGATTCCCCGTGGCTAATTGGAGGAGATTTTAATTCCATATTAAATAGAGGGGAAAAGGATGGGGGTAACTCGCCAAACAGAAGGTCTATGGAGGATTTTAGCAATATGTTAATTAATTGTGGTGTGGATGAACACATTGTTAGAGGGGACAATTACACTTGGACTAATGGCAGGATCTGGGAGAAGTTAGACAGAATTCTGGTTAACGCTCAGTGGTTAAATAAATATAATGGTTTCGAGGCTGAAATGTTAAACAGGGATACTTCAGACCATTGCCCCTTCTTGATGAAGTGTAAGACTCAACAATTCAGTGTGAAGACCTCTTTCAGATTTCAAGCTATGTGGTGCCATAATGATAACCTAATGGATACTATAAAAAGATGCTGGGATACTCCACTTAGCCCTTACTCTAGAGGATTATTTGGATTTTATTTCAAATTGAAAAGACTCAAGAATACTCTAAAAAAGTGGAATAAAGATACTTTTGGTAATATTTTTGTTGATATCGCTAAGGCTGAGGAAGAGGCTCTTAAGAAAGAAATCTTATATGACATATCTAAATCCCCAAATGATAGAATGGAAGTTAATGAGGCTTATGCTATGCTCAATCGATTGCTCTCAAAGGAGGAAGCATTTTGGAAACAAAAGGTTGGAATTAAATGGCTGAACGAAGGGGACAAAAACTCTAAGTTTTTTCATGCTTGGGTTAGGAAAAAATGGGCTAAGAACAACATTAATTTGATTTCCAGCAATGGGGTTGAACTGAGAGAGACTAGGGAAATACAAATTTCTGCTGTGGAATATTTCGAAAGGATCTTAACCAGAGAGCCTACTGGAGGTTGTGATAGAATACTGGATAATATTCCACAACTGGTAACTCAGTATGATAATAATATGCTTAATAGGGCACCAGACATTAAAGAAATTAAAGAGGCGGTTTTCAGCATTAATAAAGACAGTGCAGCTGGCCCTGATGGTTTTTCTAGCCTATTTTATCAGTATAGTTGGGACATTATCAAGCTTGATCTGCTAGATGCGATACTGGATTTCTTCAATGGTAGGGTAATACCTACTGGTATCACCTCAACCTCCATTACCCTTATTCCTAAAAAGGCTAAGGCTAAGGAGTGGAAAGACTTCAGACCAATTAGCTTGTGTAATGTGGTCAATAAAATCCTAACTAAGGTTCTGTCCTCTAGACTCAATAAAGTCTTGCCTAAAATCATCTCAACATCCCAAAGTGGTTTTACCCCAGGGAGAGATATAGGAGATAATATTCTACTGGCACAAGAACTTATTCAAAACATTGACGGAAGACTAGAGGTGGCAATGTGGTCTTAAAACTAGATATGGCTAAGGCTTATGATAGGGTCGATTGGGAATTCCTTTATAAGGTGATGGAGAAGTTTGGTTTTAGCCAAATATGGACTGATAAAATCAAAAGGAGCATTAATAATTGCAGCTTTTCTATTTTGATTAATGGTGAGCTTAAGGGATACTTTAAATCCACTAGAGGGCTGAGACAAGGAGATCCCATCTCTTCCTCTCTCTTCATCATCCTGGCTGAATGTTTGTCTAGGGGGCTGAATAACCTTTTCTCTAGTAACGTAGACCTTCATTTCAGATATGGAGGAGGGATCCCAGTATCACATCTAGCATTTGCAGATGACATTGTCATATTTACCAATGGCCAAAAACCCTCCTTGAATAAAATTATGAGGTTNTAATAAAAGCTCGTTTACCACTAGAAAGGAAGTCCACAGAAAAGTTATTGCTGATAGTACTGGATTTCAATACCAGCCATTGCCAATGATATACCTTGGAGTTCCTCTATATAAAGGGCATAAGAAGGCTGCTTTATTTGAAGATTTAATCAGCAAAATCAAACGAAGAATTTTGGGTTGGGAGCATAGATGGTTGTCTGCAGGTGGTAGGATTATACTTATTAAACATGTGTTGAGCTCCATGCCAATTCATTTACTTCAAATTCTTGATCCTCCTATATGCATTATCAACAAAATTTCAAGAATGTTCAACAGCTTCATCTGGGGTAATTCTAGCCAGAGCAAGAAAATACATTGGGCTTCCTGGGAAAATATCTGTTATCCCATTGAAGAAGGGGGAATTGGTTGTCAATCTCTCTCTAACCTGAATCTAGCATTTGACTGCAAACTTTGGTGGAAGTTTAGGGAACAAAAATCACTTTGGAGTCAGGTTTTGCTAGCAAAGCACTGTAGGATCAGTCATGCTAGTGTTGTTAATCACAGCACTCAAGATTCTGGGATTTGGAGAAGGATGATTAAAGCCAGAAACATAGTTGAACCTCATATTGCTTGGAGAATTGGAGAAGGTAAAATTAACTTTAAGTACGATGCTTGGCTAAAGTCTCGGGTTATTCAAGGGAGACTAAACCAGGATATGCCTCATGATAAGCTTGTTATGGATTTCAGAAATATCAATGAATGGGATACTACCTCACTGAATACCATTTTACCTGCTGAAGTGGTTAATGAAATAGTGAAGATCCCGGTCACCAAGATACCTGATAAGATGTTCTGGATACTCAATTCTTCTGGGGAATTTTCCATCTCCTCTTGTATCAAACTCTTCAGGCAGGGTAAATCAGAACAATTGGCTTTAAACATATTTGGGATAAAAGCATTCCTCAAAAAATTAGTTTTTTAGGTTGGAGGCTTTGGCATAATTGGTTACCTGTTGATGACATTATCCAGAAAAAATTTGTCATACATCTAGCCTCCAAATGTCAGTGTTGCTGCAATTCTGAAAATATCAATCATGTATTCTTGGATGGTCGAATTGCAAAGGAAGTTTGGTCGCATTTCCGCAGGGCCATGAATGTTCAAGAAATTAGAGGTGATCATCCCAGAACTATACTAATGCACTGGTTCCTACAGAAGAAAGCAAAACCGGGTGAGATCAGAAATGCTGTTCCACTGGTTGTCATCTGGTTTCTCTAGTTGGCCAGAAATAATGCGAAGCATAAACACTATGCAATAAGGGCTAGTAGGATTATTAAGCAAGTTTATATTCTGATCAATGCGAAGGACAGGCAGGATCCAACAGATTGGGAGGATCAGGTACAAAAAACCCACAGCAGTCAAGTGGATTAAACCTGATACAGGATGGTATAAACTCAATACGGATAGGGCTATGAAGGATGATTCTCAGACTTCAGGCGGGGGTCTACTGAGAAATAACTTGGGGAATCCAATATGGGGATTCTATATTATTATGGAGAAGACTCTATATTGGAAGCCAAACTTAGAGCTATGGAAACTGGGCTGAAGTTGTGCTGGTCACAGGGAATCAGGAAAGTATGGGTTGAGACTGATTCTAAGGCGGCAATTACATTGATTAAACAAAACAATAGTCCATGGGGAGTCCAATACACACTACAATCCATTAGATGGCTGTTGGAGAAGATGGAAAACAAACTTACTCATACTTGGAGGGAGGGCAACCAAGCTGCTGACTGGTTTGCATCCAAAGGCTATGATGATAGGAAGTTCAAATTAATTGAAGCTAATGAGTTCATGGGGAGAATCAAAGGTATTGTGAGGCTAGACAGAATTGGTATGGAGACTATCATATTAGTGGCTTAGCTTGACCTTGCATATTGTTTTTAGCATAGCTGCATGTGATGTAATTCATTAGTAGAATTGTAGAGATTTTGTTGTACTCGTGGAGGTAAGGCTCATTCGTCCCCCTCTTTGCATTGTATTTGTTTTTCAGGAATAAAAT
>CAIGRT010071357.1:0-10549 GCA_903798405.1 Fraxinus platypoda | reverse complement strand
AAAAAAAAAAAAAAAAGCCTAGTTAACATTTTAAATTATGTTCTTTCCAGATGCAATAATATTTTGATTTCTTTATTTTGTTGAAACCATTTCGTTATAGAGTTTTGAATAAGTTTTAGAGTAATAGTTTTATTACGTAAATAATTCATTACTCACAATTCAGATGTGATGGTAATGATACTCCATGAATGTGCTAGCGCCCGAGTATGCATATAGTGGCAAGCGTACTAAAAAAGTCTCATGTCTACTAATTTGATGTTATGCTATTGGAACTGATAATTGGATGATGCCCGGTGCACATCAGGAGTGTCAATAATGTCCGTTAAAATTGTTGTTCAAATCGAATGAATGGATGAAGGAAAATTGAAGTAAAAAATGGTGCACGGGCAAGTGCCTCATGCGGGTGCAAGGGTTTGGAAACAAGCCGTTAAGTTTGGTTTTGTGGGAAAGAATAAAGGATTAATGAAAAATTTACGTTAATTGCTCAATTTATTGTCGAAAGTAACTCTAGCTCATATGGTTAAGCACTTGCTTCACAAGCATGAGGCACAAAGTTCGATTCCCTTCATTTCCTTAGCTTTGCCCTGTTTAATTTTTAACAAAATAAATAATTACCAAATAACAATGTAGCAGAATTTTAATTAGAAGTCTTGAAGCTAATATGGTAATGTGCTTGCTGCAAGAGGTTTTGGGTTTGATTTCATGTACCTCTACCAACTTCTTTTAGTTTTTTAACACAATCAATAATAATTAAACATTTTATATTTTTCGTTTCCCAAAAGTAAAAACTTTATTAAAGAATTAAGAAATTTATTGACTCAAATAATTACTTCATAACATAGACTTTTATTGTAAAGTTTTATCAATTTATTTTGTACAATTCAAATTTGGATAATCTAAGTATTGTTCTTTATTTTTTTAAGAACTCGAAAAACAATTCTTCTTTTGGGGTAAAAAAATAGTTCTAAAGATCATTGTTTTAAATTTTTTTCATGAGTTTTAATAAACAATCTTGCTATTGCGATCGTTGACGATCAACGACCAACGATCGTCCTACTTCACTCGAGATCCTGGATCCGCCACTGAATACAAGTCTTAAATGTTTTATTCTTCAAGGCTTAATTCAATCCTACAAACAATTTGCCTTGAGTCTTTTTAAGCTCTAGATTAATCCTAGAGCGGGCATGATTACGTGTTCGAGCCTTATTACCACTTCTTTGGTGTTCTTGCAATTATATTTCTTTTTGTTCTCTTCTCCTATTCTTTGAATAATATTCTAACAATCTCCAACGATATTTCTATGGAAAATGAGACAATCATGGCTACCATCAAACTCATGAATCAAGACCTTGTTCGATTAATTGATTTGATGGAACCAATTTCACTCGATGGTAAGACAAGTAGAAGTTTCTTCTCACAGCATTGAAAGTTTCCGATATTCTTGATCCTGATTTGGCACTACTCGAAACCAATGGATAAAGATACCGACGATGTTAAAGCAGAAAGGAAAAAGTGCCAAGATGATAAGTTGATTTAACGAGATCACATACTCAATGCACTATCCGACGGATTATATGATCTCTATACCAACACCATTTCAGCTAAAGAGATTTAGAATGTATTGGAAAACTAATATAAAGACGAAGACAAAGACAAAGGCACAAAGAAATTCATAATATTAAGGTATTTCAATTTTAAATTTTTTGAGAACATTTTCCTTCTTCCCCAATTACATAAATTGCAAGTATTTGTCAACAAATAAAGGTGATCCAGATAGAACTTTCGAATTTCTTCCAAGTGGGAGCAATCATTGCAAAACTCCAAGGACTTGGAAAAGATATTGAAAGAAGATTTTTTGTAGTTTCGAAGATTATTTTTTGGAATAAATTTAGAAACATCTTCTAATTTAGGAAGAATTCAGAACAAAAGATGAGAGTAAAAACTCTGATGAATGCAATTCAAAGGCCAATGCCATGTAAAAGATCAGGACGTTCAACAAATCAAACAAGAGAAAATCTTCTAACAAGGACTACAAAAAGTCTAAGAAGAAGCTCAAGGAAGATTGTTTAGCGTGTGAGAAATCTGGACATTTTACAAAAGATTACGAGCATCGAAAACAAAATAAGAAAGAGAATGAAATGAACTTCATTGATGAAGATAACATTATAGCTACAGTGAGCGAAATCAATTTTATCAAGGGTAAAGTTCCTGATTTGTGATATGATACATGTGTAACTATTCATGTATCATAGAGTAAGATACTATTCAAGACTTATCACGAATCAAATGGAGAATAAGAGATGCAAATGGGTAACGAAGACCGCTCCAAAACAGTTGGGAAGGAAAATGTGGATATCATCTTCACTTCCGAAAAAATCATTATCCTAACCAATGTACTACATGTTTCTGACATGAATATGAACTTAGTCAGTGGAGATCTCTTGGAAAACTATGCATTAGAAGAGTTTATGAGTCCGAAATATTCTACAGTTGACAATATTAATAAGAATAAAGTTGGTTTTGCTTACTTGATTGACTCTTTTACATTATGACATGCTAGATTAGGTCACATGGGTGTTAGTACAAAGAAAAGAACAATTAAATATTATATAATTTCATACAATACAAATAAATCTTATAAATGTAAAACTTGTTTAGAACCTAAAATGGTAAAGAAATCGTATCAAAGTGTGAATATAACTTTACCAATTTTAGTACTTATTAATTTGGACATATGCGGACTAAATGTTATGTTGATTAGGGGAAGAAATAAGTATTTTATTACCTTTATAGATGATTACTCAAGATATGCATATGTTTATTAATGAAATATAAACATGAAGCCTTTGATATGTTTAAATCTTATAAAAATAAAATTGAAATCACTTAAAACAAGAAAACAAAATTACCTAGAAGTAATAGAAGATGTGAATACTTTTCTATTGATTTTAATTCGTTTTGTGGACAATAAGGTATAGTAGATCCATGTTCTGCATCTAGGACACTCGAACAACATGGGTTGGCTGAAAGGCAAAAAAATAGAACACTAGTTGAAATGATAAATGCCATGTTAAAATATGCTAAGTTGCCATTTAATTTATAGGATGAAATTTTATTAAGTGCATGTAGAATCATAAATAGAATTCCTTCAAAATTTACAAAGGTTTCTCCTTATGAATTGTGCGAAGGAAAAAAAATCAAATATTGGATACTTCAAAGTGTGGGAATGTTTTGCATATTGTAAGAATATGGATCCTAAAAGGACCAAGTTGGGTCCAAGAGGCATCAAATGTGCATTTATTAGATATGCTAGTAATAACAAATCATATAAATTACTAAATTTGAAGACAAATGAAATCAAATGACGTGGAATTCTTTGAGAATTCACTATTTTCAAAAAATGAATCAAGGAAAACTCATGAAGAGTTTTCTATCTCTAATGGAACACAAAAGGAAACACCTCCTAAAGATATTAATGAATCTAGTGAACCTCGAAAAAGTAAAAGAAATCGAAATGAAAAGAAATTAGGACCGGAGGAAAATACCTTTAAAGTTAGATTAGTAGTTAAATGTTGTTGACAAAAGAAATGAATATATTATTTTAATACATATGCACCGGTAGCTAGAATAACATCAATTAGGATATTATTCGCATTAGCATCCATACATGACTTGTAGGTTCATCAAATGGATGTCAAAATGACATTCTACAATGGGAATATCGATGGAAAAGTGTATATGGAACAATTGGGAGGCTTTGTTCTACCCATAAATAAACAGAAGGTGCGCAATTTGGTAAAATCGTTACATTGACTATGTTTGGCCCCCATTTTTGTTTTTCAAAAATTCATTATTTCAAAATTTATTTTCAACCACATATTCTCCCATAAAATAATATTACATGTAAACTCAAAATTTTTCCTTATTCTTTAACCACACATTCTCCAATAAAACACTATTTCAAAATGCATTTTGACCAAAAATATGGAACTCAAACAAGGGCATGCTTTAAAATAAGCACCAAAGAAATGGCATGAGAAATTTGACTTTATAATTATTTCTTTTGGCTTCATACATGATAGTGTAGATAAATGCTTATATTCAAAAATATGTGATAAATATGTATTTACTTGCCTGTATGTCAACGACGTGTTGATTTTAAGCAATCACTAATGAAATAAACGAAACAAAGAGGTTTCTGTTATCCACATTCAAGTTGAAGGGTCTTGGACAAATAGATATCATATTAGGTACCAAAGTTACAAAATTAGTGGGGGCTATTATTTGATTCAATCACATTATATAGAGAATGTGATAAATGAGTTCAAACACTTTAGAGTTTGTTTGTCTCCCATTANGAATGATGTTTTGAATAGTATTTTTTGGAGAATGTGTGGTTAAAATTAAAAGAAACTTAATTGGTTTATGCGTCGAATATTTTATTATTTGAATGTGTGGTGAAAATTGATTACTGTAGAAAACAATGTTTTGAAAAATGGTAGACAAACATGGGCTTAATATAGAAGAGTTTAGAACCCCTCTTGATTCAAGTTCTAAGCTTATAAAGAATGATGGAAGAGTTATTGCTCAATTTAAATAAGCAAGTGTTATATATAGTCTTATATATGTAGTTCAAAGGACAAGACTGGACATAACATTTGCAATTAGTAAACTTAGTAGGTTTACTAGTAATTCAAGCAAGGAACATTGGAAGGCTATTGGGAGTGTTCTTGGTTATTTAAAAAATAAATAAATTTAGGTCTACAATATTCCAAAATTCTGATTATATTAGAAGGATTTACTAATGATAGTTGGATATCTAGTACTAGTGAAAGTAAATTTACTTCAGGTTGGATGTTTAGTCTTGGATGAAGTGCAATTTCTTGCAAGTCCAAAAAAAAAACATGCATAAAACATTCAACCATGAAATCTGAATTCGTGGCATTAGTTGGCCCAGAAAAGAAACTGAGTAGCTTAAGGATCTTCTATATGAGATACCTTTAGGACCGAAAAACACATCTTCGATATCTATTTTTTGTGATAGTCAAGCCACATTAGCAAAAGTATACAATGAGATATACAGCGAAAAGTTTAGGCATTTGAGTCTAAGATATGATAAGGTAAGGAAATTAAACAATAGTGGAATAATTTCTCTAAATTACGTTAATCAAATAAGAATCTAACGGATCCTTCAACTAAATCTCTTAATAGAGATTTGGTGATATCTACTTTGAGAATGAATCGGTTAAAACTCCTAAACTAAAAAGACCTACCAATGATGACAACCTACCCGTCATTACTAAAATAATAATCAATTGATTCAAAGGGTAATGACAAGTCATTTGATAAATGGATAGTTTCAGCATTATAATTTCTGCAAGAATTTATCCAAATTAAATCATGTTGGTAGTTACTTAAATGAGGGTTGAACTTTAAGTTCTTAATGAAGTTTAGTACTAAGTACTGTATCTCTAAAAGTAACAAAGATACTGGAAGAACTTGACCTAAATGAACTTTGAGGTGGTGCTGCCTTAATAAAAAGTTGGAGTCTCTCTTTTAAAAGTTCAACGAACAGAATGAGCGTAAGGTCATATTAGTGCTAAGCCAGTTTGAGGAACTTGCGATCACATGATCACACTTTTGTGTGTATTTTCATCGGTATCATCGCAAAGGAATACTTGGTTCAATGCTATCATGCTACTTGGAATTTCAATAATATTTTGTGAGAATTACACTATGATTAGATTCAAATCGAAAGATATCTAATCATTATGCATAAGTGTTGCCCATGCGCTCGCATGAGGTCGAGCCATCAAGCCGTGTACTTGCATGGCTAGGCATGGACACAAGTCATTAAGGCTAGTTTCCAAGTTCGTTTTCTAGTTTAGTTCCTTTTGGTGGTAAGTTCTCAACTTTCTTTGAATGTTTGGAGCCTTTTCATGACGTGTTGATGAAAAACTAGAATTATGTGATAGTTTTTCATTCATAAACACCTAATACAACAATTCATTACATACTTAGAAAGAGATTTTCTCAATTCTCTAAACATATTCAATCTCCTTTTGTGTTCTTCAAGTGTTGAAAGATAAACAAGTGCCAATTTTTTTTTAAAAGTTTGATTCAATCCTACAAACAATTTGTTGCGAGCCCTTTTAAATATCAAATTAATCTTAGCGGGAATAAATATCATTTGAGGGCAACAATTACGTGTTCGAACCTTATTACCATATTTTTGGTGTTCTTGCTATTATTAATATTATTTTTTGTTCTCTAGTCCTTTTCTTTGAATAATTTCCAATAATGTCATGATGAAACTTTAGTTGATTGGGTATGTGCATTTCTACATATTAACTACTACGTTATTTATTACTAAATCCATGTTTATGATCGTCATTGTAATTTTCAAGAACGCTCCATACACGACAACTTGTTATCAATTGTAGATGGTGTTTAGCAGTGCCTTTAGCTATTATATAACGCATTAATTCACAGTGTAAAGTGTTGCTAATATTCAGCTTATTGTTACTTTTTCTTTGCTAGTGTATATTGAGAACGTATAGGTAGGCCAATTCTATTGAGCGTCATTGAAGGAGGTAACTATGAAGAATTAGTGGATCCACCCTTGGAGGATGACTATGACCTACAGGAGATGCTATGCATGGTTGCCTCTGCTTCTGCATGTATTAGGCATTCTACAAAGGGACACCCTCAAATGAGCCAAGTTAAAAGCTCTCACTGTTGGAGTTAAGCTTTAATTTTACATACATCTAACTATCGCATAAAATTCTCCACAACATACTAAAGGAAATTGTTACACCCCATTTTATATTAGGCAAAAATCAAGATTTCTCATTCTATCAAAGGTTCGACTAGTCAAAGTCAAAATCAAATAGGGACTTATATGGGTTTACTTTACAAATGATAATACTTGAGGGTTTTAGATGGATTAAATTTAAAGTTGGGGATTTAGTTTATAAGTATGGAAAGTTAGAAGACTAGATTTTATTCAAACATAAAAGGAGGGACTTGATTGCAAATATGGGAATTAGTGGAGAACAAGTGTCACTCTTAGAACCCATTTTTTCATTTTACATACACACAGAGAAAGCTAAGGAAGTGATTCAGAGGCAGAAAACAAGAGAAAGGGAGGAAAAAAGAAGGGAAAAAAAAAAGAGAAAAGGAAAAAGAAGGAAGAAAATTTAGGTGCCAACCACTAAAAGCTTGAGTTCAAGTTCTTCATTTCTTTAAGAGGTAAATAAATAATTTTTTTATGGAATGGTGATTTTAAATTTTATAGGGTTCTAAGTTATTGGTTTAATTTTCAAATTTAGTGGGAGGAGTATAATTTCTTGCTCAAGCTGCTTGATTGATAAATTTCTATTTGAATTAGGGTAAGCAATTCTAGCAAATCCTAGAATTTTTAATTAGGTTATTGAGTAGAAATAGTTTGCGAAAATGTTTTGTTGATGGAATTACTCACATGAAAGCATGAATTTATAGAACAACATGAAAGTTAAATTGGTTGATTTGTTGGTTGCTAGTTTTCATTAGATTGTAAGGTGTGATTATTTCTATGAAGGTATTAAAAAGTAGAATTAGCTCCAATTGATTAAAGAAAATTTGAAAAATTTATTCAAGTATCGAGAAATCAAATTTTAGTATTCAGTTATTATATTTAGAGCTACTTAATATGATTGTGATTTTTAGTCCATATTACAAAGCAAACTTTGTCAATTTTTTTTTATAAAAGTATGTCACAGTCAAAGCTGATCATAGTTTCCTTGGAGGTGGGTCCGATCTTTAGCTTGTATCTACCATCGACGCATGGCATGTGCCGGGTTCACTAGGGTGATTCGGGATGGGTCGTGTCAATTGGTATCAAAAGTTGGTCATAGAGTCAGCAAATTTGTATCTATTTTGATTTTGTTCTCAATATATGATACATATTTGTAGAAAGGTCATGGCTCGTGGTGGTAAGACTCATAGGCTCCAGGATATGCCACCTCAATCCCAAGTTATTCCTGATAGAGAGGATATTAGAGAAGATAGTAGGGTCGAAGAATCTATTCATCGGACTCATGAATAATTATGACAGTGAAATGTAGCTTAAAATGATCCTATAGCTGATAGGATTGCTATAGCTGTTGCTTCTTCTTTACGCAGCTCAGATAAAGAGTATAGCATAGAACGAGCAACTAAATTGGGGGATAAAGTGTTTATAGGTACGGTTGATCCAACAGTAGCTAATCTTGGATGGTAAAGATTGAAAGAGTGTTTGATGTTATGGGTTGTCCTGATGACAGAAAACTACGCCTTACTACCTCCTTGTTAGAAGGGAGTACATATGACTGGTGGAGATCGGTGCTAAATATATCGATCATTCTATGATCACGTAGGATGATTTTAATAATGATTTCAATGAATACTATTGGCCTCATTCTTATAAGAATGAAAAACAAAACGAATTTTTGAGGCTAGTACAGACGTCCACAGTGGCCAAATATCAGAAAAGGTTTGTGGAGTTATCAAAGTATGTTGCAGTTCTTGTAGCTGATGAAGCTGATAAGTTGTGAAGGTTTGAACCAGGTTCAAGGAAAGAAATAAGATTAGTGGTAAGTAAAATAGGATATGAAAAGTTTGGAAAACTTGTAGAAGTAGCGCTGAGAGTTGCAAAACATCTTTCAAAACTACAAGGGGGTCAAGATCAAATGAGGCCTAGAGTTGGTCGTGATAATCAAATATAGGCAAAAGCCTCTATCAATAGACTACCGAGGAGGTTGATCTTCCCAGAGATCATTTACTCTTGACAGGGTGATAGTTTCAATGTTGCCAGGTTTCCCCGGTGTCAGTCATGTGGAAAATTTCATCCTGGTGAGTGTCTTAAGGGCATTGGTGTTTGTTATCATTGTAGTCAGACCAGGCCAATAAGGAGAGAGTGTCCAATTCTCTTTGAGCAGGGTAGTTTATCATAAAGAACATCTTCATGACCAGGTGGTGCTATTTCTAAGCAGAATCAGGACCAGGACATGCTGGCAAGTAAAACAGGTGCTAGGACTGTTGTTCAGTCTGATGTCGCTGGCAGTAGCAACACTAGAAAGAAGGGCCAAATAGGACGTCCCAGCTCAACCAAATAAATCTGGTCAGATTTTGCTCCAACCAACTAGAAAATCTCAGATAATCATCTCCAATCTTGTCTAGGTGGTTATTTTACTCCTATAAAATTCATGGTCAGTCACACATTCAGGTATCCTAATATGCTCTTTTCTAAGTTATTTTTAAGAACTTTCCATCAGCACTCGTATAATTTTGGACTAGCTTTATTGACTTGATCGTTGGATGGACTTTGACCGGCACAACACGGGTGTCCTCTTAAGATCTTTAACGGCCGTTTTTTCTTGTTCTACTTTTCTTGAGTTTCGCAAGATTACTGGTGGTCTAATCGATCTGACTTCCTCAATTGTAGAATCTATTGTCTACAATTTTGCGCCCACCATGGGCCCTAGCAATCATTCTTACAAACAGAACTCTTAGGACTATTATTTATCAATCACAATTATTACTATGTCTAGAACCTCTGAAATCCACCGCATGGATGGCTCTGTTGATTATGCCTATAAATGAAATGACTCGTCAAGAAGCGAAACAGATGATTCATCAATAGGTGGAAGCAACAAGGCAACAAGGAGATTACTCAAACCATAGCACTATTTTACTGATCACTATGCCAACAACTATCCGTCGGCCCACCCGATCCAACCAATCCAACCAACCGTTGTTCAGTCAAGTATCGTTCATCTTGCTACCCATTTAGCGAAGTAACTACAAAGCTAGCCCAACTCATCGAGTTCACAAAACAGAATTCACAAAAATTGGAGAGGCTAGAAGCAGAGAATGCTGCCATTCTTGTGAAGAATCAAGAACTCCAAGAAAGGTTGGAATCATTGGCGTCCAATCCAACTTTGGTACCATTCTGTTCCTAAACTTCATTTAGGCAAATGACTTTACTCGAACAAAATGAACTTAGGACCATTGGTTCAAATGTTCAATTTGCCACACAATTGAACGGAAGGTCGGAAGATGTACAACCACAACCTACCAACGGGCATGATCTAGAGTTCGCATGAAAGCTAGCGACTATTGAACCCATGGATCAACGTATCCCTATCATACCTGCATCAATCAAAAAGATCACGGCCAGTTGTTTCACTGACTCTTTCTTTGTTAACGAAATTGCACGGGTGGAAATGCCCAGCTTCTCTAACATGAAGCTTTATGATGGGATGGTCGATCCAGACGATCATATAGCTCAATACAGATATAAAATATTTACCGCTGCTATATCGAGAGACCTTCGCGAGCCTGCATATGTAAGGGGTTCAGTTCCAATCTTGTAGGGTCGACCCTATAGTAGTATACAAATGATAAGTGCATTTTCTAGTGTGTATTTCGCTACATTACATGACTAATTGATGACATAAATGCTTGAATATGGCTTAATTCAATAGAAATTGTGTTTGTAGGACTACATTGATAGATGGAATGAAATGTA
>CAIGRT010071355.1:0-17025 GCA_903798405.1 Fraxinus platypoda | reverse complement strand
AAAAAAAAAAAAAGCTTAGACGGCTTAGTCGAGCCGGGCCAGAAATGGATTTCTGGCTTGGCTCACGGATTCTAAAAGTAAAAAATAAAAAAAAACTTAACCGGTTTAGCCGACTCGGCTCGGCTTCGCGGCTTATGAATAGTGCCCCAAAACTCACTCTTTTTATTATGTAGGATAATAGTGAAATGTAAGAAAATTATTTGCTAATTACTATTTTAATAATTTATTTGTGACTCATTTGCACTTTTAAAAAAAATTGAAACTATGATTCCAATTAGTTCTTTCTTTTTGTTTTATTTAAATAGAAATGTATATTCGTCATTTCACAGCTTTTAATTGGAAAAACGGATGAAAATGACATTTTGCACAAGAAAGATGGAAATAAGGATGAAAATATCAAAAAATGAAAGGTAAGAACGTTTTACACAATAATAGTAAAAAGTAAGGACGTTATGTGCTAATTATCCTTTCATAAAAATCTACAAAAGTCTATGAATTTCACAAAAGTTATCACATAAAAAAACCAATTATGCTAGTTTTATATTTTAAGTGTACATTAAGGTTGAAACTGTATAATATGCCAAAATCTATGCTATTGATTGTTTAAAGTATTGTTAAAGTCAACATACAAAAAGTTGACATCTCACAACAATGTCAAACTTGTTGTTAAACTTGATGAACATGTAGCGAGATTGTAAAAAAATTGGGTTAGATCCACAATGGCCCCTCAAATTTATATTTAGTGTCACCAGGCCATGTAATTTGATTTTGTTTCACTATAACTGCCCAATTTTATACTTAGTGTAACCATGACCACCTAATTTGATTTTGTTTCATCATGATCATCCAATTTCATATAACGTTTTACTATGTCCGTCCAATTTATTTTCACAATTTTTACTAATTTTTAAAAGTGTAAAATGGTAACTTTATTTATATATAAAATAAATTTTTAAAAACAAAAAAAATTTAAATTTAAATTTATTTTAAAAATATTGATTGTTTAAAGTATTGTTAAAGTCAACATACAAAAAGTTGACATCTCACAACAATGTCAAACTTGTTGTTAAACTTGATGAACATGTAGCGAGATTGTAAAAAAATTGGGTTAGATCCACAATGGCCCTTCAAATTTATATTTAGTGTCACCAGGCCATGTAATTTGATTTTGTTTCACTATAACTGCCCAATTTTATACTTAGTGTAACCATGACCACCTAATTTGATTTTGTTTCATAATGATCATCCAACTTCATATAACGTTTTACTATGTCCGTCCAATTTATTTTCACAATTTTTACTAATTTTTAAAAGTGTAAAATGGTAACTTTATTTATATATAAAATAAATTTTTAAAAACAAAAAAATTTTAAATTTAAATTTATTTTAAAAANACTAATTTTTAAAAGTGTAAAATGGTAACTTTATTTATATATAAAATAAATTTTTAAAAACAAAAAAATTTTAAATTTAAATTTATTTTAAAAAATAAAATAAAAAAAATAAAAATTTATTTTAAAAAAACGTTACTTAAACTTATTTTAAAAAATGTTAATTAAGAAAATATATTAAAATAAAAACCTATTTAAAAAACGTTTTTAAAATAAAATAAAAACTTATTTTTAAAAAAACGTTACTTAGCAAAAATAAAATAAAACAAACAGTTATCTAAAAAAAAGTTCCTTTAAAAAATAAAATAATATAAAAAACTTATTTTAAGAAAGAACGTTTTAAAAATAAAAAAAAAAGTTATTTTTTTAAAAAAAAAAGTTACTTAGAAAAATAAAATAATTTTTTTAAAAAAATAAAAAAAAATATTTATTTTTTTTCAAATTTATTTTTTATATATACAATGCAAAGTTACCATTTTAAGCCTTTTAAAATTAGTAAAAAGAGTTAGAAGAAGTTAAGCAACCATTGATGGATTTAACCCTAAAAAAATTTACACCATTGTTTGATCCTCATTATTTTCAACATATATTTTTCTTTTTTTTTCTTTTCAATCACACATTCTTCAATAAAATAATATTACACAAAAATTCAAAAAAATTTCTTATTTTTTAATTACACATTATCCATCAATTTATTATTTTAAAACGCATTTTACACGAAAAAATGGGAGTCAAACAAGTTTCCAAAGGTTCCAATTGAAATATTGAGAGTGTGTTTGGTAGAAATTTTTGGGGGGAAGAATTGATTTTTGAATAGTGATATGATGGGAAATGTGTGGTTGAAAAAGAAGAAAAAAGTAGTGATGTAATGGAAAAAATTATTTTATTGAAAAATGTGTGATTGAAAATGAGAATTGATTTATTGTAGAAAATGNATATGATGGGAAATGTGTGGTTGAAAAAGAAGAAAAAAGTATTGATGTGATGGAAAATATTATTTTATTGAAGAATGTGTGGTTGAAAATGAGAATTGATTTACTGTAGAAAATGAGAATTTTTACCAAACGGGAATACAATGCCACTTGGATGACTTTGAGCATGGTTGGGGAGCCTCTGTGCTATTTACTCATTTCTTGTTGCATCTTCAAAAAAACCCTCCCAAGACCAACACAAAACCACTATTTCCCTAACAATGGCTGAACAGCAAGAAATCGAAGCCCTCCGCCACTTGGAGCTACGCCTCCTCCGCTGCTCGCTGCCGTCCGATCATCCCTCACAACCGCCGCCGCTCCTAAAGCTTTCTTCACCATGTTCCCACCTCCATTCCCTCCTGAACGACGTAGTTTCACTGATAGAATCTGGAAATTACCTCCAAGCCCTCTCCTCTTCGGCTTCTCAATCCCTTTTTGCCAACCTCAAGTTCGTTTCACCCGAGTCCGAGTCTGCCAGCCGATTCTATTCAGACTCGCTCCTCGAGTGTGTGGACTCGTTCTTGAATGTTAGTGGAAGTGGAAATTTGGAACCGGAAAGTATGGAATTGAAGGGTTATAAAGTGTTGCTGGTGATGGCTATTGGTGTTTCAGCTTTACTTGCCTTTATTCAGTGCAACATTACTGGGTCAGTCAAGCTATTATTATCTCACAGCGTTGTTAATTTGCAATTTCTCTTAGGCTTTTATTTCTTTCGATACTTAAAAAAAAGGTATAACTTTTGTACTTTAAGGTTGGAAATATTTTTTAAGAAAAAAAGTAGTAGCCAAACATCACTTTTTTTCAAAACTACCTAGATACTGTGAAAGCATCGGGCAATGTATAACTTTTTGCGTTCCTCGGACATGGTAGGATTAGAGTTTTAATTTTTAATTTTCTAGTAATGCCTTGCATAAGTTTGGTGTCATATTAAATGTTTGTGTAATCAATTGCAATGTGAGAAACATTGTTTTCACCTTATACTGCCTGTGACGAATCATTTGTTGCGGGATTTTATTTTGGGAGAAACTTAATTTATTGCAGGTGTAGCTGGTATGTAATAGGCTCTGATATTTATATTGATTTATACTTTTGATACTTTGAGTCTGCTTTTTCATTCTATGGCTTTTTATTTACTCCCAACATTTACCCTTTGCTTCAATTTGTCATGGATGAAACCACATAATGGTAAAGATTAGCCTTTTTTGTTATACACTCTCCCCAAAAAACGAAAAAAGATTATCCTTTTATATGCCCCGATTAGAAAGGAAATGTATTGTGCAACTTGTGTTAGATTTAAAGCAAACATATCCTCACTTTGCTCTTTCATGATTTTCTCTATTCTAGTCTCTTTCTATAAATCTTACTTCTTAAATAAGCACACATTCATAAGCTCATGCATGCACAAAATAGAGCTGTGATATCATATTTTTGTACTATGACTCTTGACCACAACATAAGGTACACTATTGGTGGAGTTCACTTTGTACTATTGGTTTGAATTTGTGGTGTTAACTTGTCCTATGTATCATCAAGAAAAGCCCATATAGATGGTTGAGAAGAAGTATCGTATCGCTAGTCCTAGATAGTACCTTATGCAATGTTAGTATTTAATAATCTAATATATTTTAAATTATGTGTTGAAATGAACATACATTTCCTTGTGTGCACACATGTAACAGGCCAGTGGAGAAGCTGCCTTGGATGCCACTTATGGCATTGTCAACCTGGGAGGGTGAAATAGGAGAAGGTGATTTGATGGAGTGGGAAGCATGGGCACATAAGGAGCTAATGTCTGCTGGTTCTGAATTGCGTGGAAAATTCTCTAATCTGCAGGTACTAATGAGTACTAGCTTTTTAGTTTTTTATTTATATTATTGTTACTTTTACCTGTTCTAAAACTAAGCATTTCTTATTGTTCACCTTTATTTTATGCTTGTAGTGTTAATTTATGTTTATGTAACTCTCTTTGATACTATCATATTTATTTATGCTTCATGGATGAACTATCCTTTTTTTAATTGAATGGTCTTAGTAAGACAACAAAATATGATTACTAATCATCAGTAATTCTCTCCATTCTGAATCATTTTGGTGTAGAAATGTTAATCATGTCGATTTTGGTGATGGTGTGATCAGCATATGATGCGATATTTCTCATCTTATTGGATTTTGAATGCGTTTTCACTTTTCACCTCCTACTTGGAAAGTGCCAAGGTTGTTTTGATTTATCCTTCTTTTTTCAAATAAGTAGCTAGTTTTGATGTCTCATGTGGAATAATTTGATGCTCATCTTACTAATATAATAAAATCCTACTAATCCTCTTTCTTTGTGATAATATGGAAATAACCACCTATTCTCCTCTCCTCTCCTCTATTCATTCTCCAACTGTGGGTTGCAATCTGTGGATAGAAGTTAGTTGCTTGACCTTTATTGGTTACTTACTCTACTTTGCTCTTAACTCTTTGAACTTTGTTACATTAACCAAATGGTGCTACTAGTAGCACGTTTAGTCATTCTGTCAACAATTAAGTATTATCTAAATAGAAAGTTTAGAAATTCTTGATAACTGATGTATTCACATGAAACGTGTGGTCATTCTCTTGTGTATCATGTTACCAGTTCTATATAGTACTGATTGTTAATGCAAAACTTCTTTCACTTGCAGTACATAATTTTTGCAAAGACGCTGCTGACAAGAACAAAAGATTTGTTATCTGAAGGAAGTATAACTTCCATAGGTGAAGTAAGAAGCCTTTCGTGGTGGGTGGCTCGACTTCTATTCTCACAACAGAAATTGCTGGATGGGCGTTCTTCTGTTCTGTTTGATCTGTTGCAAGTCTTTATGCGTGAATGTTTGTGCAATTTTGGATCCTTGGAGAAGGCAAAAGATTATTGGGGCCCTAATATGTTGGATGAAGATGCTTTGAATATTCTATCAATGCTTCATTTGGAGATGGGGATCATGGAACTTTACTATGGGCGGGTAGATGCTTCCAGGTGAGTCCTCACTATATGTTTACACTTAATGAGTATGGTATGCATTTGCAAAGATGACATTAACGTTGTAGTTCCACAAATCATGCATTATAACTGGTTTATATTATAAATGGTTCTAGAAGAACATATTCTCATATATTTAACTTAATCCAGATTCTGATTTTAAATCTTTTGGCTGCAAAGGAATATTTATAGACTCTAGGAAGTAATGCTTAATTGTGATAGAAGCACTATAAATGAAGATCGTGATGCAAACAAACAACGGTGCTGAGACATTGACATACCATTTGGCGACCAAATTATAAATGATTTATAAATTCATACAAAAGTCAAAACATTAATTTCAACCACACATTTATATCTATTACTCATTTATTATCTACACGTTTCGTTGGATCCACTACTATTCCTATTTATAAATTTGCCAAACGGAGGCTGAATCTCTTATCCTTTTGTCATAGTGATGGTTGTGCATAATATCTTCTGTGGGAGGACTAAAATTCAGGGCAAGGAGCTTTATGTATCTTTCTTTCTGGAGATGCTAAATTGTAAAGAGCAGCTAAAAAAGAGATGTGCAAGTAATCCATGAAAATTGAATTATAGGATTGTTTAGAATTTTGTTTGGTTAGAATTTGATCTAGAAAAAGGTGATAGATTGGTGAGGGAGGGTTGGAATTGGAATAGCTGGATGCAGGTATTCTGGGAAAGAATTGCTGAATTTCTCATAATGAATTTTGGCTTCCAGATTAAGTGTCTTATCGTGGAGAATCAAACCATATGTTTATGGGACAGCTCAAGGTCGAATGCTAGTTGCATTTGATAAGTTATGTGTGGCATTATATATTGCTGGGACTGACTAAATATGTTGGAAGAAAGTTGGTTTACACGATCAATTATAGAGCCTTTTTTATTTACTGAGTTTTAAGGTATTAAATTAGGTATAATATGGAAGGGAAATCGACGCAACACATGATATGACTGAATTGGAGAACTGAGAGTACACCTAAGGTGGGGCTTATTAAGTGCCTTGCATTAAATGTTTAGTCTGTATCTGACCAATTTAGACAGACAGATAAAGAAGTACGATTACCTGCTTGACTATCTTGTATGGAAAAACTAACATTGTGGTCATCAATATCATGTAAAGCATGCATTATCCAATTTTCTTGCGGGATGACAATAAATATACAAGGAATTCATAATAGTGCAATGCAACAAATTCTTCTTCGCTATGTGTAATCATGGGATGATTGTATTAAATAATATCATGTATTTTATCTGTATGTGAAAAAATTCTGTGAAGTTTGAGCCGCACTCACCCAGATTTAACTCTCCAATGAAAACATCCAAGAGTCAGTTACAATACTATGCTTAAAAACACCAAATGAAGGAGGGTTAAGATTTCGATTCCTGGAAGCACCCATCACAAGGATTATGGAAATAACTGATGATTTGGCACTATCCAAGTCTATTCATCACCCAGCACAAAGAAGTGCTCTATATATTAAGGCTTAACCTAATGCATTAATACACAAGCTGAGAGATTTTTTCTGATTCTATTATACAAACCAACAAATGCTTTGATTTTTATTAGAATTGCTTCCGCTTTTAGGAAATCGTCTAAGTGGGATCAAGTCGGAGAGAGAATGAAAAGGCCTCCTTTTCCAAAACTTTGTAAACAAGTCTCTTTGTTGTCAAAATCCCCATGTACCCTTACCTTACTTTTTCCTCACCATTCTTGCTCCTTCCTCCCCACCCTGCACTTCCACCCCCTCCTACCCGTGTTTCTACCCAGCCCTGCTTACTCAAGGTGAACTGTAATACATCAATTTTTTTACTCAAGACACTAGATACCCAAAGTGAAGACCGGAGAACAAACCCCCTTTCATAGCTTCGGCTAGCTACTTCAGCAATCCTAACTTATGTTTTAATTGCTATACACTTATACTTTACGCCTCACATTCAGGTGAGGAGAAAGTTGTGTATTGAATGGTAAGTGTGGGGGGTCCTGGAAAAAGACAATTTTGCAAGAAACTTTTTGACAATCATGAAAAACACTGGCCATTCTCTCGCTGTGTAAATTTTTTCCCTTTCTCTTCCAGCTCTTCACCTTCAATTTTTCTTGGTCCTGGTCCCATTCTTCCTTTTATTCGGGTGCTTCTGAGTAAAAGGGAAAATGGACAGGGCAGGGAAAGTTGGAGTAGGGTGAAGGGAGGAAAAGGGATGGATAAGGAGTGGGGTGTAGAGGTGAGTAATGGTGAAGAAGACCATTTTTAGCGAGGGTAAATTAGAAAATTGAGGTGGAAACAAGGCATTTTAAATGAGAAGTTTTGTAGTTGGGTTCTATGTTGCTCAGATTCTTCAAAAATGGAGAAGTACCCGTGTCGACACGACACGGATACTGACACGGGATATGGGTCGGATACTTCGTCTTGCACTCAGACACGGCATGGAGAAGACAGTGGACAATGGCAGAAAAGGGCTTTTATTTCGAGTCTTGTGGTAGCAGGCAGAAAGGGGAAGATGATGGAGAAGAAGAGAGCGCAACACGAGCATGGCAGCAGGCAGAAAGGGAAAGATGATGGAGAAGAAGCAAACGCACTGGAGAAGTGGAGAAGCCAGCTCACTGGAGAAGAAGCAGGCAGAAAGGAGACGATAGGTTTAGGGGTTTTAAATGGGCTTTTGTCAAGCCCAATGAATAAGTTAGATTTAGTCCTTTTGGTGGGTGTTAAATGGGTTTTTGTCCGACCCAATGAATAAGTTAATGATAGAGGAAATTAGGTGGTACCAAGTTTTATAATTTATTGTAAGTGGCGTGAGTTATTGTTTTATTTAAGATAATATTAATTTAATATTTAATTCTAAATTTGTTTGATTCAATAGTTCAAATTACACTTATCCATTTCAAATGGAAAACTTCTTGCTTTTTATGTTATGACAATTTGGATGTTTTAATTTTATTTTGAATTGTGTTTTGTTTGAATTTGGATTTTATCATTAAATTAAACATTTGTATTGCAATAATTTGTTGTTTTGCTTTAATATTGTAAATGTTTGCTTTAATTGAATCATTTTTTAGAAAACAAAAAAATAATAATAATGATGATGATGATAAATTGTAAGACGTGTCCCCGTACCCTTATCCAAAATTCGGATCCTTTTTAACCGTATCCCCATATCTTAATTTTTAAAATGAGAAAGATCCGACTCCTGGATATGTACCCATATCCGACACCCGCACCCGAGTCCGAGCAACATAGGTTGGGTTCCTTTTCACTTGCACCAGTGAAAGAGGGTCGTTTTGGGGAAAAAATAGCTGCCTTATACTTTTTCAGATTAATGTTTGTGCATGTTTAAATTGCTATGGAGGTAGCATTATGCATGGGAAAAGCTACTTCCTTTGGACTATTGCTGCCCAAATTTCCTTCAAGAAGGCAAACACAGATTTATGTTGTTCCATAAATCTTTGATTTAGAATAAGAGGGAAATGGATAATCTTGTTTATAGATTCATTCCTTCCTCACTTTTCTCAACTTTCATTGCCTTTCAGATGGTGAAGAATATTTTACTCATAATTCCATACAAGTTATTTTTAGCTCACTATTCATCTTCATTATGCAATATATTGTTCTTTGGATGGTTGTTTGATAATATTGTATATTGTATGTCACTTGTTCAATGGTGACAATCTTGTATACAGGCTTAATTTTGAATCAGCTGCTGAGACATCCAAACTTCAGTTTTTTGTCAGTGGGGCTCTGGGTTTTCGCACTCTGCATCAGGTAAAAAATTTACAGTTTTATTTGGAATTTGATGGGAGTGATTGTCTCGTGGCTCATGAGTCCTGGATACAGGTGGAGCCCAAGGCACAGCTTCGTCTTGTTGCGGGAACAAGTAGTAGAGATAGCAGCACGTCACCAATGCACAAGTTGAACAATGTTGACGATTCTTCGCTTCAGCAGTCTCATGAAACTAGTGAAGAATCTGATGTATTAATGATGCCTAGATTCGTGACAGATGAAAGAAATTCTGAAAGTATTGAGAAAGAAGTTGAAACCCATGCTATTGCTGCCTCCCAACTGAAGGCAATGCAACAAGCAGTGATTCTGGCACATTGTGTTGCTATTGAGAAAAGTGCTCGCAGTGATGAATTGCAAAGTAAGCTGAGTTATTTTTTATTGAAGATTTTTAGCTTTGAGTTTCTTATCTGATAGGAAAACTATGATAAGGTTCTCAATGAGCAAGAAAGTTAGACTTTTCCTTAGTTGCTTACTGGAACTGTTGTTAGGATCTAGTGCAAGTGGGTGGATGATATTTACTAAGAAATAGGGTTAAGTACCCAAAGAACCAGTACAACAAAATTTAGCTGTCTCGAGTAAAATGTTTTCAAGATGTAAGCAACCTGTATTGAATTTTAATCTTTGTTGACTTTTACTCCTCTACTATACAAATATGAAATTGTTTTCTCCATCACTGCCCTCTAATGACCTTTTGGGTTTACCTAGGTGCTCTTGCTTCTAAAAATCAATATCTCCGACCGAAACTCACTGTTTACCCTATTATTACTAAGGGCATTACTGCTGCACTTAATTTCTTATTAATAAACTATCATTTCAACAACGTTTTAACTCTTGGCTTAAGTTGATTAGGAGAAGGAATTTTGATGACATTTCATAAAATATTAGATATTGTTTGACATATTATATCCTATCTTGCTGGACATTGTTATCTATACATTTCCATGTCCATGCTTCTAGCTCCTAGTTGAAGTATGGTTTCATGAGACCTCTGAGGAGCTTAATCTAAATTGGTTTTGTGAGAAAGCACTAAATTTTATCATCCTCATTCCTAAAATGCTTCTTGACTGAGATTTTCCTTTGTCTACCCTTCAACAATTGTGTATGAAAGTTGTTGAAAGTATTATGTGTTGGGTATGGGAAGGTGCGAAATCAGCCATATTATTGGGGTAGGTTGATTCTCGATGTATTCTTGGTTGCTAATTAGATTCTTGATGATGCAAGAGAGCGAGGACCAGGCATAGTAGCGTTGATAGGACCATAAATCTAATGACATCTTAAGAGAACCGTTTTTATGCATATTAGCTCCCAGAAAACCAAATGATTTCTTGAAAGAACTTTTGATTGCAAATGAGCTTGAAAAGGCAAAAGTGCCTGAAGATTTGTATATCAGAAGCCCCTCTTGGTATACATTTACACGCCTTAGTGTCTCAGTAAAGCTAGAAGCAAACTGTTAAAATTTGCAAAACTATTTAGCATATACAACTGGTTGTGGTCTAGATGCACATATAAATACCGTAATACACCTTTTTGCTTATCTATTTAATTATGTGTTTAGCTGAATTGAGGTCCATATTTATGCTCTCGACTTCTTTACAGGGTGGGAGATGGCTCCATACATAGAAGCAATTGATTCTCAGCAATCATCACCATTTGCTGTGAGTAAATTTAGCTTTTTAATCGTCGCCATATGCATGTTATTGGCCTTGTTCCTGCAAAAAAGTAACGATGCTTGTTTAGCATAGCCATTAATTTCTTTCTCAGATGCCATTTTTTTATTCGGTGGCATGCTATCATATCTATAGTTACTGTATGCTTCATATATTAATTGGTTTTAAACATTTAATTAAAATAATCTAAACATCTTTTTCAGCTTCGATATTTCTGCAACCTATTACGTATTCGGTGGGAGTCGACTCGTAGTAGAACAAAGCAGCGTGCACTGTTAATGATGGAAAAGCTGGTATGGAGCTTTTGTTACTCATTGCCAATGTCAGGATATATGTCTATGTTGCCTTATTATCTTTTTCTTTTTTTAGCCTTTGTTATGTATTATTATTCGTCACATTAACACGATATGTAAACCCTTTGTTCTTTAGCTCCAAGACATGAAAATTTCATTCTACCATCAATATGTATTATTTGCCTAAGCATTTGAGATGCTAGTGATACTAATTATCTACTTCAAAATACTATTCTCCTAGTTTATTGTAACCTGGTAAGATTTACCTTTTTATTCTGGAACAGCATAGTAAACCTTTTAGGGTGCCCTGACCTACTGTTTAGAAGTCAACTGCTGCGGTGGTACTGCTATAATGCTATTAATATTCCTGGGTGAAAAAGTAGGCATGCAGTTTTGCTGATGACTTTTTCACTGGTAGTGCCATATGTTTAATTCTGTAAGAAACTTAATTGTTGTGACTGGAAAATTGTAGGAAAGATGATTGAAAGATCAGGACAGAAATTTCAGTCATAAACATAAAATTAGGAGGTGAGAGTGAAAAAGAAAAGCTACTTTCAGGTAGACGCTCTGGCCTTGAGAAGTTCTTTTGTTATAAAAGAGTTCTTCCTTTTGTACCTTATTAAATATGTTCGTAGTACTATGATGAAGATAACCTGAAGTTGAAGTAAATTTGAATAGATGCTTTGATGACTAGCAAGCACTGTTGACTATCTGGATTAAGCATTTTCTAAGAATGTTTTATAGGATTTTATCTGATCAAATCTCTAGTTTAGTTGCGATTTAACCATAATAAAATGAAGAAAACAATTTAAAAAATACATGTGATACTGCTTGCCCCAGCCTTTTGATATTGATTTCGAAATTTGTGGACTTTGGGGGTTAAGAACCTCTTTATAAGCGAGGAGCTTGAAGGCACACATACCTTCTTTCACTCTTGAAAATTGAAATGTCTTGTTAATTTTGTAAAATTGGTTGAATGTTTCACCACTGGAGATAGTGAACTTAAATTTATTGGATACTGATGTTCAAATTTATCAAGGATTAGATCCAATATTTGTCAGAGATAGCCTAATAGGTTGCTGCTGCATAAGAATATTTGCAATAGCATTTCGTTATCATGTTGCTAATGAGGGATTATTTTCTGTCATTGGTACGTGGAAAAAATTCTGCTAAAATCAGCAATAGAATTGTAAGCCCCTTCTAGATATTCTATATCAAAATCAAATAATAATAAATGTAGTTTGCCATCTCGCAAAGGTTTGTTTTTGTTTCTTTTCGTTGTCAGTTAAAACTTTCTATTTATAAGATCATTTTGAAATTTAGAAATACATTACTATTGATTAAATTACCTTGTTATTGTAGATTAGCTTTTTGTGCATTAGTGCTCCACCTACTTGAACGATACCGACACAATATGTTCTTTGTGAGCTATTACCTGTTTAAGAATTGCTTCCCCATCCAACTGCAGATGCATCGTCTGCACAATTTCTGTGCTGAGGGATGACATGTTGTTAGCCAAGCAAGATTTTGATTTGAGATTTTAGTTGTTATACTGGTTTTGTACGTTGTCATGAATAAGTTCATTTCATTGATCTTGTGTGTTTTGTATTTTGTCATGAATGGATTCATTTCATCGATCTTGTGTGACTTAAAACAGTTTTTGTGCCGTCTCAGGTCCAAGGCATAGATGATCCTTCTCCTGGGGTTGCTCAAAGAATATATTGCTGTTTTGGAGTTAATATCCCTACAATTCCTTCATCACGGAAGTATGCTTGCTTTTTGTTGCAATTGCTTCAAATTATGTCTATCGTGTTATAGCTCAAATATATATTTTGTTATTCATTGTTGTGTATACTGCTGCACTGTTTTGTTTGTTAGATAGGTAGTAGTTTGTTTCCTCTTTAAATAATTTATTTGTTGAACTCTTATTCAGGGAATTTGGTGATCTTTTAGTGAGTTGTGGCTTAATAGGGGAAGCTGTTAAAGTCTATGAGGATCTTGAGCTATGGGATAATCTTATATATTGTTACCAGTTAATGGACAAGAAAGCAGCAGCAATCGAACTCATCAAAAAACAATTGTCCAAGAAGCCATTTGACTCAAGGTTATGGTGCTCACTTGGTGATGTTACGAATGATGATGCTTGCTATGAGAAAGCCTTGGAGGTCTCAGGAAGGAAGTCTTCCCGAGCACTGCGGTCTCTTGCTCGCAGTGCATACAACAGAAATGACTATGAAAAATCAAGAGTTTTATGGGAATCTGCAATGGCTTTAAACTCCTTGTATCCAGATGGCTGGTTTGCGCTTGGTGCTGCTTCCTTAAAGTCGAGGGATGTTGACAAGGCATTGGATGCTTTCACGCGTGCTGTCCAACTTGACCCTGAGAATGGAGAGGCTTGGAATAATATTGCATGTTTGCATATGATTAAAAAGAAAAGTAAGGAGTCTTCCATTGCATTTAAGGAAGCATTAAAATTGAAGCGAGACAGCTGGCAAATGTGGGAAAATTACAGCAATGTTACTGCAGATATTGGAAATTTTACCCTAGCACTAGATGCTGTACAAAAGGTGCTAGATATTACTAAGAAGAAAAGAATTGATATAGAGTTATTAGAGAGAATTATGCTACAGGTTGAAAAGCGAGTTTCAACTAGTAGTTTTCAGTCTCCTGTGACAGTCAGCAATAGCAATCATGCTGACCTTGATAATCTTCACTCTAATGGAAATTGTGTTAATGAATCAACGAGTGTGGAAGCAGACTCAACGAGAACGCGGGAAACCGAGCACGTGATTCAATTACTTGGGAAAATCTTAAGACAGATTGTTCAAGGTGGTGGTAGTGCTGAAGTGTGGGGATTATACGCAAGGTGGCACAAACTGAGTGGGGATCTTGCAATGTGTTCTGAGGCCCTTCTTAAGCAGGTTAGATCATACCAGGGATCTGATTTATGGAAGGATCGGGACCGGTTTGTAAAGTTTGCATATGCTTCCTTGGAACTCTGCAAGGTGTATCAGGAACTTGCTTTGCACAACTCTAGTCGTCGAGAATTGTTCGCTGCAGAGATGCATCTGAAAAACACAATTAAACAGGCCGAGTGTTTTTCTGACACCGAGGAATTTGGACTTCTTGTGGGTTGTCTTGAGCAGGTGCAAGAGGCATTAAGAGCTATGTCGGTGCCTGGTGCATGAAGTTTCCACTCAGTTTTTCTACCGCTATGCCATCTACTCTTTCATTACATGCAGTTCCTAGCAATAATGAGCTACAATTTTCATCAGAAACAGGAACTCCTGCTATTGGCTCGTGGTCAGCCAGGTATGCAGTAGATTTAAAATTTTGTACTTCTTACACGAGCTCTTAAATCAAACAATTGAAAACACAAATGCTAGTTATGTTATTTCATTTATATCTGATCCACATATTTAAGTAAATAGTTTTATAATCACTTTACTTGAATTCACTAATGATTCTCTGTCACCAGTACTATTGCAACCTAATTATTTCCCTACATTATATTATTTGCCAATCATATCGTATTTCATGGCTGTTTTTACAGTTCAGATATCATATATCTAGAAATTACATTTTGCATATTATGACTAATATAAATTTCTCAACTTGGATGAAATGCAAAATGGCAGAAAATAACCAAAGATACAAATATAAAAATTTACAAAATGTACCCTCTTAACAAAATCAATGTCACTCCCATCTTCATTCTTGCTAAGTGATAAATTATTGTACCTTGTACCCCCTTGATTGTGGACAGGAAATTGGACAGGAAAATTCATATGGAATTAGTTTTCTTCACCGTTTTAAACCTTCCACTGGTACCAACTTACAGGAGTCTCATTAGGAACATTAGAAACAATTCAGGCTTCGAGCTTCAAGAGTGCACGGTGCCATCGCCCCTTTATTATCTTTTCATACTCGTAATTTTTCTATATGCTATAGAGGTTTAGTTGAGATGAAAATGGCTAGCTGATAAGCTCTGTCATACGAAAATATTTGAAGTTTTTTGGAGCGTTTTCAAAAAATTCAACGAAAGGTCTAATTGTGTTACAGCATTTAGTGTGTGTTTGGTAGGGATTTTTTGGGGGAAGAATTGATTTTGAATAGTGATATGATGTGAAATGTGTGGTTGAAAAAGAAGATAAGATTATTGATGTGATAGAAAATATTATTTTATTGAAAAATGTGTGGTTGAAAATGAGAATTGATTTACTGTTGAATATGAGAATTGGTACCAAACATAGCCTTAATAAAATGGAGGAGGGAGTTGTTTTTTTCTAAACTAAGAAGGTAGTATTTACTATTTATTCGACTTTTCTCTTATTACCAGTACAAATATTTAGTAGCATTTTATATTGACGATGATAATTTCACTTTAAAGAAGAAACGTATATGTGTTAAATACGTTGTGTCAAATGAACCTAATCTTCAAATTGCACAGATTATGGCACATACTTTATAAAATTTTAATCTAATTAATTAAAATAAGTAGTGTATCTTGTACTCGTTGAGCGGTAAACAGTAATATATAGTACCATTGCAATGGTTTAATTTTTCTTTCCATTCGGAAGAGCATTAAAAATTTAATTATTGTGTTCAATGTTTACAATCAATAGACAATCTGTGGCTCAATTATTGGATGGTCAATTAACTAAACTCAACTTGGTATGGCAAAATCTGAAATATGGAGATGTAAACGTCAGTTTCGACGTAATTTTCCTAATGTTGCTGAAAATATTATTTGACGGGTTCAATTCTTTTGGATGGACGTTGATTTTAATGGCAACAACATTATAAAAACGAGATTATGACTTTTTTCATAAAGTGTACGTGACATTTGTTGACCTCCAGAAACGAGCCAATAGAAATTCGGGCTCTACTTGCGTCCACTTAAGTTGAAATCAAGCAACGTGTCAGAGAAATCACTCTTTGAAACACAAACCAACAAAGTATTCGAGCTCCGGGAGTTGAATCAACACTATAACAAGATAAAATATTATTCGATCAAACAATACTCGGTTTAAGTAATATTGCATATGAAAAAGTAGATAGAGAAGTTGAATTGCATAAGCTTTAAAATGATACAGCTGAGGATATTTATAACATTACAATTGAAGTTGTGACTGTTGGCGTGCATGATTTCATCCAACTTACTGGAACGTCCCATCACTCACTTGCCCTATGTTGCATTTGAGTATCTGTGGGAAAGGGGGAGTCGCCCTATGGTTTGTGTCAGCACTTTTGGTGAATGGACTGACATGATTTGACTTGTTTAGATTACAAATTGCCACATCAATCTCATTCACCAAATCCTTAGAGGATCTTGGAAGCTTCTTTGATCCAAAGCCCTTAGAAGTCGGGAATTTCGGATGAAATGGCTTCGATGAGGGGCTTCGTCCATTTTATGTGTGCGCTTCGATCACTGTGTATTGTCACTAACAGTTCCACATGGGATGCCACGTGGACAACAACTTGAGCCCCAATTGCGAGGCGTGGCGTAATATCATTATTTTCATGCAATATTGAAGCCTATTACCTCATTTAAATTTTGTATTACCCTCGTTATTAAATATTTCTTTAGCCTTCATATAATGCTGAACGAAAATTCTCCCTTATTACAAGTCCGTGTTTCACGGGGTGCCTTTCTTCTTAGCACAGAAAGGGATACCGTGCAGCAGTAGTCTGCTTCGCTAGACTACCTTCTGCCTTCTCTCGGTCGTTTCGGGACGAAAGAAAATTTGATTACAAATTGTAGAAAGCTTGCAACATAAAATTGAGATGCCTTGAAAGTAAATTGATCATTGATTGCTTGAAAGCTAGAAATTACAATTGATGAAACTAGAAAATTACAATGGCTAGTACAGGGGGCGAACATCAGTAAGTTTGACAGATTTTT
>CAIGRT010071347.1:0-11629 GCA_903798405.1 Fraxinus platypoda | reverse complement strand
GGCAGCCTCTGGCTAAGTGTCCAGGTGACATTTCTAATGGTTCTGCTACTGATCACGGAGAGGGGAACAGTTTTGAAGAAGATGATGGGTTTATAACGCGTGACTTTTACATCTGCATGACATTTGGTTTCATTACTGGATTCTGGGTAGTTGTTACAACTCTAGTCCTCAAGCATTCTTGGAGGCATTCCTACTTCAACTGGTAGAACAACGTTGCGAACTGGATGTACGTGACAATGACAATCTATGTGACAAGATTCAAGAGAAAATTTCTGGAGTGAAGGTAAACATTTAAATTTACTTCATTAATCTAATTGTTTATTATCCATATCTTGACTTTTTTAAATACTGAAATCAGGAGCCCCTTTCGGGAGACAAGAAAGTGTTGGCTGGAGAGGTGTAGGGACTACGGATGGCATTGTTTATGCTCTAGTTAACGCCATTTTCTTATTTTCTAAGTATTTGTAAAATAATATCAATTCTCCAGTTCTCAAATCTATACAAATAACTAGCTTTGTTGTGCTAATCATTGAGGTAAAAATAAATTTTAATACCTATCAAGTATATGGCTTGATTAATTAGTTGGTTTAGCTATTTTTATTCACGTAATTCACTTGTTTAATTTGTATGTATTAGACATCTCAAGTCACTCTTGATTCGTCATTGCAAGATGCAATTAAGTAATTAATAAATTTTATACTCGACTACATGGTGGAAACTATCCGATTGTACGCTAATAAATTAGTAGAGGGTTGGCTAACGCTGTAAGGAAAAATACTGAAATTTAAATTTATTCTTTGTCCTCACTTAGCCTTGACTGTTAATGAGAGTGTGTATATATTGCTCATTAAAATTGTATGTTCCTTAGACACAGTCTAATACATCTAATCAAAGGTAAGAGATTGCTTCCAATCTCAATAAAGAAAATTACGCAAATAGGTTCCATGTGAAAGTAGAAAATATCAAAAAACTAGAGATGGCGAAGACTGGGCAGAACCTTGCCTCTGATCATGCGGCAAAGAATAGCCATGATGGGGACGAATAGCAAGTTTGCTATGTCTAGAAACTAAGTCTTAATCCCTTATGAGAGCAATAATAATCCCAAAAACAAAAACACGAGGAGCAAACACACAATTATAGTTGTTTTCCCATAACGGATGTTTATGTACACCTAAAATCGGCCCCTAAAACATGTGATGTATTTATTGATATTGGAGTATGAGGCTCAGCAGTGGAGGTCGACTAACGGAATGAGGCTCATCGACAGTAAGCAAATCGCCGACCACTGCTCTCTCTGAAATCATAATTGCCGGCGAATGATCTTGGGGACTCGGATTCCAGCCTGGGATAATTAAACGATGCATTTTTCCTCTTCAGGTAAGGAAATCTTGATTGATCCCCCATTGAACTGATACAGAAATCGAAGTTTTTACAAATCTGGTAAAGAAATCCAAAAATTTAAGTCCATCTCACGATGAATCTCTAAAGTTTCAAACAATTTTATGTTGGGACTTGCCCACTAATAAACGAGGTATAAACATAAAACATTTAACGATTCTCAATGGATTTTGTATGCATGATTAGATGCTTTATAAATATTAAAACTTCTTCTATTTTTTTATATGTAACTTTAAATATTGTACATAAGCTCATGTTTGAGCCACATTCTATGTGATATTTAAAGGGAAATAATCTAAATTTGTCCATGATTTAAAATTAAAATAGGGATATCTAATTATGATTACTAGTGCGATTCATTACATTCTGAATGAAATAATTTTATCCGAATTGTTAATAATGTGATTATTGGAATGAAAGCACTTTACATATGCCCTTGTTTGATTCCCATATTTTTCGAAAGACATTTTTCTCTCTCTTATTTTCAATCACACATTTTTCAATAAAATAATATTACGCGCAACCCAAAAACTCTTCCTTAATTTTTAATCACACATTCTACATCAATCTATTATTCCAAAATGTATTCTACACGAAAAATGTGGCTAAAATGGCCCATAATTTGATTATATAGTATAGGAACACGATTAACTATGAATTTCTTAATAAAATCCATTTTTACATAGAGTATTCAATTTTGATCAATGATGGTTATATATGGATCGATCTTAATTCTGAGTAATTAATAGACTCATATTTATTAAGTTATATTTTTTGATGTGCTGAGTAATGATGCAAATTAATAATGTCAAATTCTCAGTACGTTGAAAATACAATGAAATAAATAGTCGACAATATTAATATACAAAAGAAATCCGTTCCTTTATAGAAAAGTAGATAGACGGTTCCCATATGTGTTGATTGGGGACTTGAATAATAAGAGCACTCAATTTTATGATTAGATCATAAAATATATTATTCATTAGAGGATCAATGGGACTTATGGAGAAAGATATAATTAAAGAGGTTTACAGATAAATACCTAACTTTAATTATGGAGGATTGATCTATATTAAATGTCTATATCAATGGACAGTTCAAATCTCTTGAATATAATTTATTTTATAATTTTATGAGTCCAATTCTAAATTTTTAGTGAAATAATTTGGGATTAATGATTTTGACGTATTAATTAAGTCATTATTATTGGAGTTTGAAATTATAATGTCCATATTTCCTCTCGTCGGCTCCATTAAAAATACATGAACATTATTTTAGTTGGGTTAGATTAATTAATTTAGAGTTATAAATTCTGAATTGATTTTCACACGTTATTTAATTGGATTAATTTTATTTTTAAATAATATTATTATTTAAATTAATTTGAAATTATACATTGTGATTATGATCACATTATATTTACAACGTGGAGTGTCCATTTAAATTCAATCACATATTGATAATGATAAATAATTAAAAGTTAATTAAATAATGTGATAATGATAGCATTATTATCTGCAACATGGATCAATTACATGTGGATAATGATAAATAATTAAAATTTAATTGCGAAATTGTTATCTGATAAGAGGATATGGGAGAGAAATTTTCTCTCCCATTAAAGTGACACCGCTTCATCCTAGTGATAAGTGTGGTTTTGTTTTTTTTTAATTAAATTGTTAATTGAAAAAATAAAATAAAGCTATATTTTTCAACTATAAATAAGATTCATCAGATACTCAGAAAAGAATGCACAGAACACATAAATTTACGTGAAATACTTTTTTTTAGAGTTATTTCTCTTCTTCTCACTTTGTCTCGTGTTGAGAACATAAAATGAATGTGTGAATCAAACACAAATCTGAAACGTCTACTCATTCGTTCCTTGTAACCGGAGATACGTCGAGAAAGAATTGTGAAACTTTTGGGAGGTTGATGATTTAAAGGAGGGGTTCAATATTTACATCTTAGGCGATCATCGGTATCATTTTAATCTATTCCTTAATGAGATGTTGATTAAGTTAATATGTGTATTATTTGATTAAAAAGAAAAAAAATCTTACAATATGATTGTTCTTGCTTCCGCTTATTTTTCTTAAAAATAGTTTTCAAAACCAACATTTTATACTACGTGCGCGAGTGTATATGGGGTTTAGAAAACAAAGAATTATAGAAAATAATAATAATAATTTTGTTAAAGTGTTGGTGTGATATTGAAATCTGAGAAATATTTATCTAAACCCCATGCCTCTCGTAGGGATGTCAACGAGTTGAGTCGAGCCGGTTCGCGAGCCAAAACTCGAGGCTCGGGCTCGACTCGAGTAAAAATGGCTCGAGCTTTTTTTAGCGCGATTCGAGCCGAGCTTTTGCTCCGCCAAAAAATCTAGGCTCAACCCCAACTTTCGGCTCGGGTCTTATTGAGCCAAGTCGGCTGAGTCGGCTCACAATTTTTTATTTTTTTAAACTTGGCAGGCTGCCTTTGCAAGTAGGCATCGACTTGCTGCCTGTGTAAGACAGTTTGTAACTGCTCGACACATGCAACTTTTAATTTTTGTTTAATTTTTTTTTTTGGTCAATTCGTTAAGGGCCATTTGAAAATTACTTGTGACGAGTCAGCTAGTGTGGCTCGTCGACGTGAGTAGGCTCGGGCCGATGCCCCAAAATGGGGCTTGGCCCAAGCCTAAGCTCGGTTGAATTGAGCCACGAGCTGGGCCGGCTCGAACTTTTTCTAGGCCGAATCATGAGTCGCCCGAGTCGGCAAGCTAAATTGACATCCCTAACCTCTCGCATGCAAAGCCAGCGATCTACCATTTGAGCTACATCCCCCAATTGACATTACTAGTAACTCTAACACAATTACCATGACTCAACACACTCCGCATCGCAACAACTCGTGTTGATTATGTGCCATGGGGAATCAATCCTCTCACACTCACCCCAAGCCACAGAAATTTTAACCATCCTTGAAGGAAATTTACAAGTTGGCTTCATCATTTCAATCCCCAAGAATCACCACATTACTAAGGTGCTTCAAATGGCAATGTGTTTGGTTTCCGTGTCAGGCTAATTCACTACCAATGCAATGTTGGATATGGAAATGCAGTTGCCATTACAGCATGGAGTAGTCAAAATTCGGGTGTTATAACCATTGCAAATGCAGTTTTCAAATCAAAGCTAGGTATCGGTAGTGATATCCTTACCAAGGTATTTCAAATGGATAAGAGTGTTGATCAACTCCAAACAAAATTTTAAGATGAAATAGAGATATGGTGAATAGGCTTGGTCAGTTTGTTTGTGTTTTTTAAACTGTGCAATTCAAATGGATAAGTCCATCATGTGCGAGTGTAAGAAGATATTGTATTGGCTTAGCATGAGAATGAGTGTATTGAGACCATTTTGAAATGATTGTCCTCAATCTTTGAGACAAAGGATATGGATTTAGTAAATTGTATATTTTATGTTAAAAATATTATTCTAATCTTCTTAGTCTGTTACAAGAATTTTATACTATAAAGACTTTAAAATATTTTTAACTATAGAATTGCGACCCTGTTAATACTCATGTATCGGAAGGCGACCATATGAGTCTTCATAAGTGCACGAAAAGATATCCAGAGAACCATATCTAGTACGGTTAAGAGTTAGGAGTATGCTATGATGTATATTTGTCCTAACATTTGTCATGCTATGGATTTAGTCAGTAGGTATCAATGTTATCCTTAAAAAAAGTATTGTGATACCTGAAGGGCTTTGTTGTCAATTATTCTATTTGTTGTCGAAGGAATAACTTGTGATAGGAATATATACGTAAATGTCAACTAAGTATGAGAGTTAGTCGAGCATAAATAGTTACTAGACTTGTGCAATCTTACTATATAGCTTGTAGCATATATCTTGCAGTTGAAGAAATTGTTTAGTATAGATGTATTGGGCATCTAATAATACAAGTTGAGAATATGAGATCCATGATAATTGTGCAATTATCTCATGTGTTAAAGATCTCAAGTATCACGATTAAACCAAACACTCGATGGTATTTTTGTGAGAGATGTTAGCAAAGAAAGTGTATTTGCGATATATCATATATCTATATAAATAATGATATGCAATTATCATACTCTGAAAATATCTAGAGATATACTTGGTTAAAACAGGTCACCCATGTGGTCCGACCCGACTTGCATGAAATGGTTTTTGGATGAAGGAATTGGATTTTAAGTTTGAAATTCAACTTCCCACCACTCACAATTGTTATGTAACTTTCACAACAATCAAAAACCATAAGAAATCATGCAAAATTCGTGTAGAACAATACACGCAAAATACATAAGGGTTGTGGCTTGATATTGGTAAAATCTATATATCAAATTGGGTTATTGGATTGTGAACACCAAACTCCTTCCTTTGTGATCGAGTTTCTGACCAAGAAGCGGGTACAAGACAATGTGCAAAATAAGCAATTAAAATGCAAGTGATTCAACCTCGTTTTGGAATTTTCAAGTTCTACCACTTCAAACTTAGTAGAAAGCATGCTAGTACGATTTAACCAATGTAATAATTCGAAGCATGCTTGAACATAAACTTCAGGTCAGGATGCTTACTTGAAAGATGAATTTTAAGAATTTTTTTTTTATTTTGAGTTGTTTAATCACCTTGCATTCCAAACTTCAAAATCTACATTTTCTTATTCTCCAATAGTCCAAATCTTGATCACAACAGAAGGGATTTTTAATCCACAATCTAAGTGTCTAATTATGTGAGTTTCCGAGCCAAATATATGGTTTTTGGCACTTTTCCATTTTTTGAGTAATTTTCTTTACGAATTTTCACTTCAATTTTCTTGCCATGTTTTCCTCCTTTTGTCTGAAACAAAAAATAAGAGGTTGAAAATGGGAGTTATGGGAAAGTATGGAGAGTTGTAGGTTTGAATTTTAAATTCAAACCAATCCCTCCAAGTCTTTTGCTATTTTATGGGTCGGATTACCTCATATGAACGATCCATGATCTGTATTTTTCAACAACTATAATCAAAATAATCATGTGCACCTCAAGACCCACCACCAAGTCTACATGGCATAGAAAGTCGCAAGTTGATTTGAGGTCAAGACACAAACCTAAAGTCGGCAAAAAAAGTCCACTAAACGTTGATTTTGAGCTCGCACCATCATCCTCACCCAAGAGAGTTGCTAAGGTGAAAAAGCGCAAGCCGTGCAATTAACTGAGTTGACAACATAAATATCTATACATACAAATAGTACAATACCAATTAGTTAGCGTAACACTTGATGTTAAGATTAGACCTTGTTTGATTCCATTTTTTTCAATAATACATTTTTCAATAAAATAATATTGGATAATTAGCATATAACGTCCCCACCTTTTATTGTTATTGTGAAAAACGTCCATAACTTTCATTTTTTGACATTTTCATCATTATTTCACCTTTTATTGCGCAAATTGTCATTTTTCACCTATATTTTCAATTAAAAATTATGAAATGACGAATATACCACTCTTTAAATAAAAAAAGAAAAAGAAAAAAACTAATTGCAATCACAGTCCCTAATTTTTTTTTAAAAGTGCAAATAAGTCACAAATAAATTATTAAAAGGGTAATTAGTACATAATGTCTCTATCTTTCACCGTTATTGCGAAAAATGTCCATATCTTTCATTTTTTGGTATTTTCACCCTTAATTACACATTTGATTGCGCAAACCACTATTTCTATCAATTTTCATCTGATTTCTCAATAAAAAGCTGTGAAATAACGAATACAACATCATATTTAAGTAAAAAGCTAAAGACTTAATTGCAATCGTAGTCCCATTTTTTTAAAAAAAAGTGCAAACAAGTCCCCAATAAATTATTTAAAAAATTTAATTTTTTTAAAAAACTACAAACGAGTCCCAATTAAATTTATTTAAAAGTTAAAAAAAATTAAAAAATACAAACGAGTCTCAAATAAATTATTAAAGAATTAGAAATTAGAAAATATTTTTTTTTATTTAAATAGGAGGATATATCCATTATTTCACAGTTCTTTATTGAAAAATTGGATGGAAATAGTTGGTATTGATGATTTGCACAATCAAATGTGTAATTATAAAAAAAAAAAAAAAAAGGTAGGAACGTTTTTCACAATAACGGTGAAAGATAGGGACATTATGTACTAATTGTCATTTTAATAATTTCTATGTGACTTATTTGCGCTTTTTAAAAAATTGGGACTGTGATTACAATTAATTTTTTTCTTTTTCTTTTTGTTTTATTTAAAGAGAGAGATATATTTGTCATTTCATAATTTTAAATTGAGAAAATAAGTGAAAATGACATTTTGCGCAATGAAAGGTAATAAGAGTGAAAATGCCAAAAAATGAAAGATAGAGACGTTTTCCACAATAACAATGAAAGGTGAGGACGTTATGTGCTAATTACCCAAATAATATTACAAACAATCCAAAAAAATTCCTTTATTTTTAATCACATATTCTCTATCAATCTACCATTCAAAAATATATTCTACACAAAAAATGAGGGCTCAAACAGGCTTTTAATAGCTTGCTCCAATTTCAAGAAAATCTAGGAGGTGTGCTAGCTGCTAGCGTCAATCCAAGGGATGGAGGTCATGCTAGCAGCAGAATTCCAAGTTTGATAAAGTGCGTGAATTTGATTACAAGTTGTTGAATTATAATTGTAGAAATGAGTGATAGATAAGTGAGCAATAGTTGTGAGTCCTACGAAATGTAAGATAAAATTAATGTTTGAATTTGACCATTAAATTAAAAATTTTGAAGCATTGAATGAAATAATTAGACACTAGGTAACTGTAGACTATGCGATTTCTTGAAATGTTCAGCTAATTTCAATTTTATTTCCCTCCTTTGAAGCAGTTATGTCTTTACAAGATTTTGAAACGCTTAATGATTTTCTACCAGTCTATTTTGTCTTTCTTTGTTTCTTCTACTTCATTCTGATCATGCCATTTTCACTATGATGTACTTTGATTCTGTACTTATCCTGGTGATTCAAATTTGTTGCTTTGATTCAGTTCAAATAAACTTATCATGATCAAATATGTCCTTACATAAATTTTGGTTATTAATAAGCCTATTTCCGAATAAATTTGGATTCGACTGCATGAACTTATTATATTTACAATGTTATTCGCTCCACCATTAACAGCTTCCTGCCTTGCTGCACTTGCATAAACGTCTGTACACAAGAAGCTCAACTAATATGTTGCTGGTGCACAAATACAAATTGAATGTTATATATAGTATGCAACAAACTATCTAATAAACAAAATGGTACAAAAGCAAAGAGGGAGAGGAGCCCTTTATTTAATACTCAAAATCTTGATATACCATTAAAAGCTTTTCTATAAAGCAATATCGAAGGGGCAAAAAATGAATAATTGACAGGATCATCTTGTTTCCATGTCCTTTAAATCACAAACAGGAAATACCCAGAGAAAAGAACGAGAACAAATAAAACAAGGAAATACGAATGAGTATGAGCATTTTCAGCAATCATCTGATGATGAACCTCTTTCATAATACGGTCTATATAGATCTTTTGAATTATCTGTCTTCAAGCACGTATTTTTTAGAAGCATTTCCTGTGAACAATCGATGGCACAGACTCGTTGTACTCGGCCTTTGCCATCCACATCTGCACCCAAAGAAACAAGAAGGATCTCTCCTTAGAAATTTCCCAAGTTCTTTAAGATATGTTTTGGTAGGGAAAATTGGACAATAATGGACAGTTTCATCAAAAAGAAATAAAGAAGTTAAAATTTTGTTTGTTGTATTGTCCATTACTGTATATCAAATACACATTCATGTTTTAATAACTCGAACATACTTTTTACTGTAAAAAGCTTTTGCGCTTTAGCTTTTAATTTATTCCCAGTTACAAAATTAATCAGATATAGAACCGACCATAAAGATTTATTTGATAAAAAATTACCAAGAACATGCATGACTGAATTGCTTAATTGGAGAATGCTGTAATTTATGGGAAACATACCTGCTGGAATGTACTGAGAGAGGCCAGAATGGAACCTCCAATCCACAGACTGTACTTCCTCACCGTTGGAGCAACCACCTGGATCTTCATGCTGCTTGGAGCTAATGTTGTAATCTCCTTGCTCATCCTATCTGCAATTCCCACAAACATTGTCGAACCGCCACTGAGGACAATGTTACCATACAAATCCCTCCTAATATCAACATCACACTACATGATAGAATTGTAAGTGGTTTCGTGTATTCTGGCAGCTTCCATCCCGATCATCAATGGTTGGAAGAGGACTTCTAGGCAACGGAATCGCTCAGCACCAATAGTGATTACTTGTCCATCAGGCAGTTCATAGTTCTTCTCCACAGATGAGCTCGTCTTTGCTGTTTCCAGTTCTTGTTCGTAATCAAGAGCAATGTAGGCTAGCTTCTCTTTTATGTCCCTTGCAATTTCACGCTCGGCTGATGTGGTGAAAGAGTAACATCGCTCAGTCAGTATCTTCATGAGGTTATCTGTGAGGTCACGACCAGCCAGATCTAGACGCGGGATGGAGTGGGGAAGGGCATAACCTTCATAGATAGGGACCGTATGGCTTACACCATCCCCAAAGTCGAGAACAATTCCTAACAATTACAACAAAAAGGTTAGGTTACTGCAAATTAAGGTATATTTCAGGCAGATAAAAGTGATGTTTTTAGGCTTTAAATATTATAGAAGTTGGCTGGGAAATCTGTGTTATATCAACAGTATGTTTCATTTGTTGGCTTCTGAGACTTTAAACTTATTGCAGTTGATAGATATAATCCATATAACTCGAGACCCTGTAAGTAATGAGCAATCCAACAATATATCCGTAGTCAATTCTCTAAGAATATGTTTAGTATAGAGTACTGGATATCACTTGATAGTTTAATGGACAAACGAAATGAGCGATTTTTTTTGGAACATGGAGTTAGTGTACTGAAGTTCGTAAACTAGCAGCAATAAAGAAACACAGCACTCCACTAGGTGCTCAAAGTGCATATTCATTTGGACGCATTTTTCCATTGAGATGATATTTTCATGGGAAAGGATGAAATTCAGAAAAATTAGGTTGAAACGTATTATTATGCAATTGGAAAATGACGTTTGCCATTTTAGCGTAACTTAGTTACTGTTGGCATGTTTGGTACAGTTGATTAGATAGTTCTTGACCATATTAAGGAACAAAAAAGAGAAAATCTTTTCCATTGTACTATCTAGTCTTATCCACTACTGCATACCAAATATGTCGGTGTGTGCTTAATATGAATGCGGAAAACAGGGTCTGATATCTATTATATACATTGATCCAATTGACAATTTATTCTCATCAAAAAAGAAGGGCACGGAATGCATCTGTGTAAAGAGACTTGATTCCACTTCCTTACCAGTTGTAGGACCACTGACATTTAGGGAAAAAACGGCCTGGATGGCAGCATACATGGCAGCAGTATTAAAGGTCTCGAACATGATTTGAGTCATATTTTCACGATCGGCCTAGGGATTGAGAGGAGCTTATGTCAAGAGAATTGGATGCTCTTCTGGAGCAACACGAAATTCGTTGTAGAATGTATGATGCCAAATTTTCTCCATATCGTCCCAATTGCTGACAATTCCGTACTCAATAGGGTACTTCAACGTCAAAATACCTCTCTTCGATTTAACATCGTCTCCAACATAGGCATCCTTTTGGCCCATGCCGACCATCACACCGGTGTGTCGAGGACGTCCCACAATGCTGGGGAAGATGGCCCTTGGAGCATCATCTCCAGCAAATCCAGGCTGAAAATCTTGAGATCAAGTAATAATAATAAACTAATGCAATATAATTCTATTGCATTTCATGAAGGATCAAAGCACCCAATTAATTCATTATTGCAAGTATCAAAATATGACTGTTAGGTGGTTACCTTAACCATTCATGTTCCATTGTCACACACGAGAGGCTGAATATCCTCACCTTCCGCCATCTCTTAATGCACTCTATCAAGAAAAAAGTTATTTTAAATGAGGAGAAAGTTAATTTATAACCATAAACACAAAACTCTGCATCCAGTGACACACTAGAAGGCAAGAGTGGTCGTAAAAAAATGATCAGATCTAAAATAATAGCACGAAATGATGACTTCTCAGATGAAACATTTAGCAAAATTTTATTCTCAAACTCAATTAGAGATGGCAATTTTCCC
>CAIGRT010071344.1:0-12592 GCA_903798405.1 Fraxinus platypoda | reverse complement strand
ATGAGGGATATTGCACTAATCAAGGTATAAAAAATATTTTATTTGAAAATTTCTCTTCGCAGCCTTTATAATTCGAGCAATTAAGCCTGCAAGGGTTTTTGAAACCTTGTGTCCTATGGTTATCTGATTTGGGAGTTATCGGCCGAAAACTTGTTACATGAGTTATTTAGAAAGTTTAAGAGAGAGAATGCTTCAAAAAAAAAAAATTGTTGAAAAAAAAATCAGAAAAAGTAGGTGCGTGAAACAAAAGACCCGCCAAATGCCTTAATTAATCAAACACTTGTTTAAGAAAATTTNTTTAGAAAGTTTAAGAGAGAGAATGCTTCAAAAAAAAAAAATTGTTGAAAAAAAAATCAGAAAAAGTAGGTGCGTGAAACAAAAGACCCGCCAAATGCCTTAATTAATCAAACACTTGTTTAAGAAAATTTGACTTTTGATAAGAGATTGTTAGCCTAGTTAAGTCCTAGAGATTGAAGCAATCAAACTTAATGGAGAATCCTTGTTTATTGAAATGTTGTACTGTAATTGGTAAAATTTTACCTAAACTAGAGAGGTGGAGATAGTAAAAAAAAATTCATCCTTCGTTCATACATTGAAAAAGAGCGAAAAGAATAAATTTGGGGTTACGAGTGATGAAAGAACATATTTGACCATTGAGGGTCAGGAATTCAAACAACTTATGAATTCATAATGCTATGCTTAATTCTTCACACACACGCGCGTCAATTTTACATTGGAAAAGTCGATTTTAATTTCTATATTGTGATTTTAAAGCTGTGCATAGATTTGATATTATAATTTCAATCTCAAGATAAAAAGTCAAATTAGCTAGCTAAATCTTGTTGCTTTATTTGATTGACTAGACAACATTTCGTGTTTGTACGTTTGTTAGGTTTTAGTTTTGTTTGAGGACAAAAAAAGATTCAAGTTTGGGGGTGTGACAAGTGTAGTTTCTACAATTATTCGAGACCCTAAATCATGATATTTTATTGTCTTTTGGATAAAATTCTACCTAATTTATGTTATATTATATTTTGTAGGTAAATATTTATGTTTAATGAAGAATTGAAGAAAAAAGTGAAAAAGGTGGCAAAAATGGCAAAATCCAAAGATGAAACCATGGAGAGAAATAGTACATTAAATGAGTTGGAATTAAATGGGCCTGAATGGACTTGTATTGAAAATTTTGTTTGAACCTCAATGTGGTTGAAATATATAAACATACATGCATACACAGGAGAGGAGGAAAACAGGGTGACTGGGAAGAGAAAGAAAAGAGAGAGGAAGTAAAAAACAGAGGCTGAGATATATATATATATATATACACACGCAGGCGCACTGAAAAGAATAACAAAAGAAAGAAGAAACTGGGCAGTAGCTGAGGTATATATACCCGAGAAAACGGGTAGTTTCTAAAGAATATATATGCACAGAAAACGGACGCAGAACGGAGGAAATCATCACGAAATTCAATTAAATTCTTTTTTACATCTTTATTCAAAGAATCCGGTGATATATTTAAAGACAATTTCTTATGTTTATTTTTACATTACGAGTAACTAATTTTCATATTAGGGCAAACCATGTAGTCGACTTGTGATAATTTATTCATCTATTCGAGATTTCTGTGATTTATTCATATATNTTCAAAGACAATTTCTTGTGTTTATTTTTACATTACGAGTAACTAATTTTCATATTAGGGCAAACCATGTAGTCGACTTGTGATAATTTATTCCTCTATTCGAGATTTCTGCGATTTATTCATATATGTGTTGGTTTTACTATGAATTTAATGCATTGAATTAATTGATCACTAATTTGATAATTATGTAAGTCTCTTACGAATTGAGAGGTGAGTTTGAGATTTAGACCATATAGTAAAATCCCGTAAATTAGTATAACGTGTTATTGTGGTCATAATATGAATTCTTAGAACTAGTGTTTTGATTCACATAGAGATATGAAATTTAATTAATTAAATAGGCTCAATAAGAACTCGAGAGGGGTAAATTGAATACAATAGAAGAATTTGATCGAATACTACATTAGGTTATGAATCTTAAATTAAGAATTAATGTGATCAATAGATGAGATTGTCATGCCCTAATATTCATCACATATTTGAATCTTCAATGAACCGTTGTTTGCAATATTTTTATATTTTCAATTAGTTAAAAATGGTTAGAAAAAATAATCACAACCATCATAATTATTTATTTGCTTATCAAATAGAAGTTAGAAAAATTTGATGAAGTCCTGAAGTATAGTCCTCGTGGGAACGATATCCGGACTCAAAGATCTACTATATTGCTTGTTACGATATCATACACTTGCGATATAAAGAACGCAATATTGCTCCTCCACCATATAAGAACAAATAACCAAACATGGATTTTTCTATTGTCAAGCTATTTAGCAAAAAACTGCATTTGAATAGCCAATCACTTGAGCATGTAATTTTTCATTCCCTACAGGTACTTAAGTACTTTCTTTGCAGCTTTCCTGTGATCCATTCTAGGGTTAGTTTGATACCGCTCAAGAATGCCCACAACAAAACTGATACATGGCCTACTACAAGTTTGAGTGTACGCTAAACTTCCCTCAACATATGTACAGGGATTCCATTTCTTTACGTTCCAATTTATTCTTTAGACATTGCATGACTAGATTTGTAATGTAACAATGCCAGCTCAACAACTCTAGAACTTTATTGATATATATATTTTCTTGGACAGTCCCAACGAAACTCGTAATCTATCTCGAAATAGTTCGACTCCTATAACATAGGTTGCATTTTCCAATCTTTCATCTCAAAGTTCCTAAAGAGATATTTCTTAGTTTCATGAAATAAACCAAGACACTATTATCAAGAACGAGAAGTCCTTATATTGATTTCTTAAGAGATATTTCTTAGTTTCATGATATTTCTTGTTTAAGTCCTTATATTGATTTCTAAAATTTATACTAGTAGCATATTTTGATAAAAGTCTATTTATAATCAATGCCTTCATTTTGAGTATAACATTTAGCAATGATTCTAGCTTTATAATGTTTAATATTGCCATTAGTGTCACCTTTGGTCTTAAAGACCCATTCCTGTCCAACTATTTTGCATCCTTGAGGCAATTCAACAATGTCTTAAGACTTAATTTTTCTTCATAGATTTCAACTATCTTCCATGACATCAATCCATTTAGCAGAATAATCACATTCTATGGCTTGTGCAAATGGAACTTATTGATCTTCTTTAATTCCAAAGTCAAAACCTGACTCTTGTAGATATACCACATAATCATCAGGAATAGCTTGTCTTCTTTCCCTTTAGGATCACCATGTTATTCTTTGTTATTGTTTTAGATTAAGTTCATTATTTGTGATTTCTTCATGAATTGTTGACCACCATTGTAGGTTGTCCAACAACGTTAGATGCTATAGCAAATGAATCTCTACCCTAACTTCTTGGATACCCTCATTTCATGGTTCCTCACTCTCACTAATATCCACTATCAATGAACCTAGCATTTCCAATTTCAATAACTCTTGTACTATGAATAGGAAAATAATATTTATACTCTTTAGATTTTCTAGGGTAACCAATAAAGTAATCATTGATCATTCTAAAATCTAGTTTACTTTCATGTGAATTATATATTCTAGCTTCTGGATTGACATCACCAAACATGAAGGTATCTTAAACTAGGTTTCTTTCACGTCCACAATTCAAAAGATGTCTTTTGAAATGCCTTACTAGGAAGCCAGTTCAATATATACATAGTAGTTTCCAAACCATGTATCCATGATGATATGGGTAAAGATAAATAACTTTACATTTCCATCTCCATCAAAGTACGATTACACCTTTCAATTACTCCATTCTATTGGGCATGGCCAACATAGAATATTTAGCACATATTCCAAGGAGTTTAGCGAATGGACTAGGGTATTGCCCTGGTTCATTATATTTTCGTAATATTCCTCACCTCTATCAAACCTTATAATTTTTACCCTTTTAACCAACTTCAACCTCGTTAATATACACCTCAAGGGTGACTACTGCTTGAGATTTATCATGCAACAGATACAAGTAACCATACCGTGAAGAAACATCAATAAAGGTGATAAAATATATTTTTTATTGTCAAAACTTTGAAAGTCTAATGGAAAAAAATGTTAGTGTGAATAATTTCAAAAAGTTGTGTTCCTCTTGCGGCTCTTTTCTTGGTTTTCTTGATTTGATTTCCCTTAATACAATCCACACATACACCAACATCAATAAAGTCAACATTATGGAGAATTCCATCATTTACTAATCTTTGGAACCTTTCTTTAGATACATGATCCAAATATTTGTCACCTAGAAGCACAATTTTAATCTACAAAAGCACGTTTCATTCCAATATTATCATACAAGGTAAGGTGGGACTCGGCAAAATGTTTTTCAAGTTTCAATTTGTACAAGACATTATCTAAAATCACATAATCAATAAAATGATTTTATTTAATCAAATTGAAAAATCCATTCCCAAATTTTAAATAATGACGACAAGTATCGAGTTTTGACTAAGACTAAATTAGTAGAAATTGAAGAAACATAAAGTGTTCATGATATGTCTAAATAATGGCCAGCATCTAAAACTAAAGGGTAAATCCCAATGCTTTCAATGGGAGCTTTGGCTCGATTTCCCATGTAGACCAAGGGCTCATTTGGTTTTGTGGTTTGGATGGAAAGGAATCCCTACTTGTATTGGAAACATGAGTCGAAGTGCGTACGAATGAATCCATCAAGTATTATAAAAAATTTCAATTAAATTTATGAAACATATGGAAGCATTAGGTTTATGTTGCGTATTATCTATCGTAAGTGTATTAGGGTCTGTTTGGCATGACTTTTGAAAAGTTTAAAAAAACTTTTGGACCCGCTTAGAAATTTTTTTGAAATGTTTATTTTAGTTAGAAGACATTTTAGATGAAGTTGATCCAATGTGGCATTTTCTAAAAATACTTCTGAAATATGAAACTTTTTTAAAAATTAGTTTTCAAACAAAAATAAAAATAGTTTTCTCCAAAAACTTTTCAATAAGAAGCAAAAGTCACATGCCAAACGGGCTTTAAACATATCTTTAAATATAAAATATATAATACATATTTTGTAAGTAATTCTCGACACTATAGTGAAAATAATTTTATTTTCAAATTAAATATTTTATTGTTGATATTTATTTCCTTGATTTTGTAGATTGTAATATTGTTTAGTTATTAGAATTGAGCTTATTTTTCCTTATTTGCTTTATTTTGTAGCTTCTTGAAGTTAGTTTTTTCAAATGACAGAGTGACAAGTTTTCGACAATAAAGATGAGGTTATGAATTTTATTTTTTAATTACAAAATTATTTATTTATTTTTTGTGTGATCTATCAAGAAGTTTTATCATTTGAATAGTTAGAAATTCAACTAATACATTAAGATCTATAAAATAAGATTCTGTTAATATTTACAAATTATGTAGAATTTTATTCAAATAAATGAGAATTCATAAATCTTAATTAATATAATGAACATAATAAAATAAACAAAAAGAAAATAATATTTTCTACAAGATTTTGAATGGTTTTTGTAGTGTTTTTGTTGTGCAATGCTAATAAAAAGGTCGATGGCGACTTGCTTCTGGTTAAAAGCTAGGAACTTGCCATTGTGTCGAGGAAGAAATAAGCACAGTAGTAGTAAATATTTTTTCATCGTGTTTTTCTACGTTTAGTTGAATTTTTTTTGTTAACTAATTGAGACGGATAGAGTGTACGTGTTAACGAGTTGAAGGTTGATTAAGAAAGTTGACTCGCCATTATGGCTTACATGCTACTTTTAATGCGAGTAAAATAGATTTTGTCATGTATTAAATACGTAAATACTATTGGTAAACTCTCAATGAATGAACGTTCTTACCGTTGTCCATGAACCGTGCACATTGAAAGAGACTCGGCCTTCGCCTACCTCAACAGTTCATCAACAACAAATTGTTGCTGGTAGAGTTTGAGTGCATCTCACTGCATTTTATATTTCAACTTTAAGCAATTATACAATACAAATACATAACAAAAATAAGTCATAATAACTTATAAGTTTTCCAATACTTGTAGGACTCCCTCATAACTTATAAGTTTTCCAATACTTATAGGACTCCCTCATAATATCCAATCAACTAGGTCTAACTTCTATGCGCAAAACGAGTACAATTATATATACAAACACAAAATACAGTATAGTACGATACGCTTTCGCGATTCCTATCGTTATTATTATTTTACCTCAAACGTGTATTCTACACACCATACAAAATAAAGTGCAATACAATATGTGTCGTCATCGTCATTGTGATAATCGTCCTTATTTCACTTCAAGCATGGATCGTATGTATACTAAATAAATTGCAATGCATCCACGATCGTCATTGTTATTAACGTCCTTATTTCACCTCAAGTGTGTGTTATACGTACGATATAGAAAATTTGCAGTAGGACACACGTTCATGATTGTCAACGTGATTATTGTTTTCATTTTACCTCAAGCTTGGATCATACGCACGATACATTGTAATACGACACGTGTTTATGATCGTCAACGTGATTTTTGTCCTTATTTCAGCTCAATTGTGAGTTTTTAACGTGATTATTGTACTTATTTCTTTCAACGTGATTATCGTCACATGTACACGATTGACATCTGGTTATTTTACTTATTTTCGGCTCAAGTGTGAATCGTCGTCGTGATTATCATCATTGTTTTACTTCAAGTGCAAATCATACATACAATACAAAATAAATTACAATACGATGCGCGTTCACAATTGTAATTGTGATTATCGTCCTTTCTTCACCCCAAGCATAAGATCGTGATTATCGTCCTTCTTGGGTGGGTTTCCATGCACTTCACATGTTGCTCACAATTCCCACTCATTCAAAACTTCCATTCGAAAATCCCAAATATAACCCCACCACACGTTACAAGAAAACCAGTCCTCTAACCTGCCCGCTTCATCCCCGTTAGTCTATTGCTATGTTTTTATTTTCCCTTTCTGCCACTTTCATCGTGCTTCACCCACCCCACCCCACCCCACCCTACCCCCCTATATAATTCAATTTCTCCTTTGATTTTTGTGTTTTGGACCTGGTACATGCCCACTCACCCCATTAATATATCTGCCCTAGCACGAAAAAAATTATAGTAAAAAAAATCCTAAATTAACATCCCCAAATCAAAACCTCCACTGCAAGAATTAAATCTTGATCTTCAGTTATAAGGTAACACACCCTCCAATTCGTTTCTGTAAATTTATGATTTATCTTAGTCATGCCATTGTTTTATTTATATATAGATTATAGATACATACCCATATATGTAACATTGGGTTATATGTCAACAATGTCGTGTGTGCGTGTAACCTGCTAGAGCTCCTTTCATGCCCAAAAATGGTGACCCAGAAGAGAAAAATAACATAATTTTTGCCAATTAATTTGAATTAATCTAAACATTTTTTTCTTGGATTTTGATTATGAATTCGCATCGTGCGTTCAGTGAATTTGGTACTTGCTATGTGGACCCATTTTTTATTTTTTGTGAATAATTTTGGCTGAGGCTTCGTTTTATATTTTCTGATCCGGGCTAAATTATTCTCTAATTTTGCTAGGGTTTTTAATTTCACTTTAATTACGGTATTTTAGTGTTTAATTTGATTTTTCCCGTAATTTGGAGATTTGACTTCAATTTGGAAGCCATTTATTGAAAGATTTGATTTTTTGACGGGAAATTACTTAAAAGAATCAAGTTTTCAAGTAAAACGTGGATGATTTTCACTAATTTTTGACCTTTTTACCGTGTTCAGTTCAAATATATTATGGAGAATGTGATTTCCTGCCTTTTTTTTTGTTTTATATTTTTCTGGGACTCGAATATGTATTATAAATACATGCTGAATACGTATTAATGCAGATATGGTTAGTTAGTTTATAGTTTTCGTGCATTGAGCCGGGAAAGTTTAATAATGCGTATTATTAATGACGATACGTGGCATAGTTGGCAATTTATATGACATCTTCTCATTAACTTTTATTCATTTTGAATCGTTGGAGTAATTGTTTTTGATGTAACCAGTTTTAATTTCTTCGTTTTATTCTGTGAAACATCATTTGATTTTATTTGCTTGATATATGGGAAATTTCAACATCTTATTACTTATTGAAGATCATCTGAATTTTCATTCTTATTTATCTATTTGTATATTCAAGGTTGGTTGGGCGAGTAACAGAGATCATATGATCTCGAGAATGGAAGTTCTTAAATCTTTACATTGTAAAAACGAAGAGGTGGTTAGTTTCACTTAACCTAAGAAATGAAATGAATAATATAATATAAAGAACCATTTAAATGGATCAAATGTGTTGTTTATGTATGACAGTTTCCTGTTGTACATACATATTATATTTTACTTGTTGGTAAGGTTGTCTGTTTGGTTAGACTCTGGCGAAGGCAAATTGTTGGAGAAAAGTTGATCTGGCTTTCACTAGATTCGGCTTTTCCCCGGGTATTTTGATCCTTTGTCAAGGCAAATTGTTGAAGCCCTGAATTTGTACTGAACTGCAAGGGGTTTCATGAAGTTATCAATATTATACATTTGAAACCTGCAATCTCACGAGATATGTTGGGGTTAAGTATCAAGCATATTGAGTTATGGTATATAGCATTCCTTATTACAATCATTAAGGGCATGGGCTGTTACAAAAAAAATAAAATTCTTTACTGTTTTGCATTTTTGAAAATGGAACGTAATCTCGAAATTTATTATGTCAGATGTTTGTTTTCAGTGCTTTTGACCCTTTTATGGTATTTAGTACAAATATGTTATGATCAATGTGACTTTTTCAACCTTTTGTTTTTCGTTTATATTTTTCTGAGACATGCATGTGTGCATACGAGTAATCTACGTATTTATGCAGGTCTGCTTCAGCCTGTCTATAGTTTTAATGCATTGAGCTGGAAGAATGTGAACATAGTATTTTAATGACTATATGTGGTATATTTGGTAATTTTAAAGGCATCTTCTCATTAACTTTTATTTATTTTGAATTGTTGAATTAATTGTTTTTGGATGGAACCATTTCTAATTTCTTGGTATTATTCTGCTAATAGTCATTTGGATTTTAAGTTGTATGGTAAATCTAAACATTTTAATAAAGTGCAATTCTAACTTACATTTACCTGACATCTGTAATTTCCCCGTGTTAGGCTGTGGATATGTTTCGGTTCAACTGACGTATGAACATCACCTGGCACTAAAACTTATAGTATTAGATTATGGAAGTGATTCCCAGTTCTGGTGTAAATTGTATTGGAGAATCTAATTGCCCCAAGCAGGGATCAAACGCACCTATCAAGTGTGATGGAATATCAGACTGCACTGAAGAAGTCGTACCAGTTAAAGCAGCAGAGCTCAAAGTTGATGACTTAACGCTTGATGCAGGAATGCCTCTCGAAGAGAGAGACGGTGGAGATCAATTTATTGTCCAAGGAGTCCCTGCTTCAGATGGCTGCTATAATGGAGATGCATATTATGACTCTGATGTTGATGGACAAAATTTATCTTGTGATTCCCATAATTCCGCAGATGCCAACTTAGATAAACGAGGTGATTTAGCAGGACCAAACCCTATCTCTGACAACTCCCAGTTCACTGTGGATACAGCTGAAAGTGTGCTGCCGCCTAAAAACCAGGAGGGAGAGTCATCTAATTCAGAAATCCGCCTAGAACAAGACGAGCCTGTAGCAGTGTGGGTGAAGGTACATTGCTCTGTTTATTTTGCTTCTGTTTCCCGCTTGCATCCTATGGCAACTTCTAGTTTACGTTTCAACATGGATTGCTCAGAGGTGTAGAATGAAGTAATTTTGACATAGATAAGGAGTCTTGATTTGGGATATAGGATCTGATGGATGATCAGAAGATTCTGCTGTCAAATGTATTTATTTAGCTGATCAAACATACACTGTAAACCATCCTAAGAATTAAGAAATAAATTGTGAAATGCACTGGATGAAATCTATCCCATGGAATGCAGAGGTTCAGTTTATAAGACACTAATATTCATATTTCTACATTGGAAGTATTCATTAAGACCTTGTAGCGATAATGGTGCAGATAGAATATACGTAGAAATACTCTTTCTACAATATCCTTCAAACAAATGAATTAAAAAACTGAATTTCTAGAATATGTTGCTGGAAAGTGGGGAATAAGTGTCTTAATGATTTTATTATGATTTAACCTTGAGGGACTGCTCAATTGGTCAAGCCTTGAGTTTGTTCCCCAGTGATCACCCGTTCGAGTCCCCTCAGGGCCACTGAGGTGAGTACCCGACCGTAAATTTCAGGGATTCATGGGATTAGTTGAGGTGCGCGCAAGCTGGCCCGGATATCCACGGTTATAAAAAAAAAATGATTTTATTGTGATATATTTGAATGAAAAATAGAATTTCTTTGATTTATTTTGTTGACACGAGGTTGCATGTTAATCATAAAATGTAATTGAATTATCTCTTTGTCTAGTTCAAAGAAAATTGAATTTCTTTTTATTTATATTGTTGACACGAGATTGAGTGTTAAGCATTATTCATAATTTAATTATTTCTTAACCTAGTTCATATGGAAAATGCTATAAACGCTATGATCAGCCTATCTGGTAGATAGAAAAACCCCTCCTAAAGCACCATAAATCATCAACATCAAATTTCTTTCATTTATTGAAATAAAGCAAATATCTAAATCTTATCATTTGTGAAATGCCAAATTTGTCCAGTTCTCTGAGAACACATTATACCTCAAGGTAATTATGGTGTAAACCACATCTTCCTCATTTTTGGAGGCTGAAGAGCATATTTATCAAGAAAGTATATTTCCAGGCAATCTATGGAAGAAGTAATAGAAGTGAATAGCTTTCTTTAAGGTGAATAAAGAAACTTCCAATGGATAATTTACCTTCCTCTATAATTTCATCAAAAGCTCTACTGTTTGCTCTATCATTGCACCACATTAAAGACAGAGAATCCAAAGAATGGATTAATTTCTTGCATGGAGTCAGATCCTGTGCCATAATTAGTAAATAGCAGTGGTCTTTTGGTTCTTGCCTTTAATATTTCTACCACAAGGAGATTCTTAAAATACTCAAATGTGATGCTTATGCTAGTTCTTCAGGAAACATCTTTTGAAAGTTTATTTCACGCTAATAATTGTCTGTTTATATGCTATAGTGGAGAGGGAAGTGGCAACCAGGAATTAGATGTGCAAGAGTGGACTGGCCATTATCGACTTTGAAAGCAAAACCAACTCATGACAGGAAACAGTATCTTGTAATCTTCTTTCCTCGCACAAGAAATTATTCTTGGGCAGATGTACAGCTAGTTCGTCCAATCAGTGAATTTCCGCAGCCCATTGCCTATAAGACACACAAAGTTGGTGCGAAGACAGTCAAAGATTTGACTCTTGCCCATCGGTTCATCATGCAAAAACTGGCTGTTGGCTTGTTAAATATTCTTGATCAATTAACTCGCGAGGTTTGCTTTTGAAAGTGATCAAACACATGTTTATATGTCTGTCTTTGTTTTTGTGCATGTGTATAGACGTTTCTGTTTTGGCTACTGTTGATCTTCCATCATGGTTCCAACTAAAGCTTTCTGAAACAATTTAGGGTTTGGTAGAGACTGTTCGTGATGTGACGGTGTTGAAGGAATTTGCAATGGAGGCTTCCCGCTGTAAAGGTTATTATGATCTTGGAAGGATGCTGGTGAAACTTCAGAATGTAAAAGCTTCCCTCCATTTAGACATTGATACTTGTGTTCAAGCTACATTCTTTTGTTCATATCTTAATCTTTTCCTTTGCATATCTATATTGCTTTAAATCTCTTCCTGCAAGTGCATTACCTTTAGAACAAATCTTATCTTATGTTTCCAAAATAGTCTCCGGATGCCCTAATTTAAAGGATTTATTAAATCCATGAAAAGGTAAGTATGCGGTAGGTAGGTTCAGGTGTCATAAATGTTATTTTTGCGAAGTATGTTGGTCTTTTCCAATAAACCCACCTTTGTCTTTCACATTTTCTTTTATAATTGAGTAGACACTTATGTTTTTTTAATGGCTGTTTATAACACAAAGACTGTTCCTCATGTTTATTTCAACACGCTAGTCATCTGGTTTAGTTTATGTAACCATGTTACTTTCTGGTTATTCAAATAGAACCATAGAAGGTTGGTTTTCTCTGGTTTCTGATAGGGCTGTTCGTGGGTCGGTTCGGTTCGGTTCTGAAGAGAACCGAACCGACCCAAAACTTTCAGGTATTTAATAAATAAATGGACCCGTCAGGTCCAAATATAATTATGAAACCGTTCGGTTCGGTTATATTCGGTTCGGTTCGGTTCCATTCGGTTCCATACCATAATTAAATTTTTTAACATTTACAGCAACACTACATAAATACAACTAATGACATTTCATTCGTAACTTTTACAAATTAACGTAGCCCAATTCAAAAACATATAAATAACTAGTTGTC
>CAIGRT010071341.1:0-13479 GCA_903798405.1 Fraxinus platypoda | reverse complement strand
GCATCAATTGAACATCGGAATACAAAGTTATGATAAAAACACTGAAAGAAGGTGCAGCTGCCTGTTTAAAATAAGAAATTCCGTTACATAATCCGTTAAAACAACAAATTCCGTTAGTTTTTCCGTTAAACCAACAAATTCTGTTAGATAGGCACTTTTTATATATAGAGAGATATATAGCCTTACTAATTATTTCATTTTTTGGACGATTAAAGTCTTACTGATTATTTCAATAATACCTTACTTTTTATTTTTCAATATGTATTTAATTTACAAACGATAATAAATATTACAAAATCATTGCCCATGCACATATTCCTTGTTATTAATTCTTAATCAATTGACATTCATATTCATTTAGTTAATATTAATTACAATTCATATTGAAGAATGTAATTCATTGTTCACGTCGATGTATGTTAATTAGCATCCAGTTTCACTTAATTGAAAATTAAATTATATTCATTTAGTATAAATGTTTTAACATGCATTGTCACGTATATATTCCTTGATATTAATTCTAAATTAATTAACAATCAAATTAATTTATGTATCATATTTGTCATTCATTTTCATGTATGCAATCTCACGTTCAAGTATACATTTTCATTGTTTACGTGACATATAATAATTGACATTTATTTTGAGGGACTTGTATTTCTTTCATATTTAGATCAAAATGGTAAATTGAGAGTCAAATATTACTTTCACGACGCTTATAAAAGTATTTCAGAATAACATGTAACGGACGTTCAACTTTTACTAGTAGTTATAAACATGTGGTTGAAATATTTAACTTTGGTGGAATTTAAATTATTTATAAATTGGTTGTTAAATTGAGGCAAAATTATGTTGTTGGATGCTTTTAACTTATTAGTTCGATTGTGTAGTCATTTAATGTCTAAGGGTGTGTTTGATGGATATTATTGAGGAAAAAATATATTTTAAATAGTGATATGATGGGAAATATGTGGTTAAAAAGTAAGGAAAAATTATTTATGTGATGGAAAATATTATTTTATTGAAAAATGTGTGGTAGAAAATGAGTTTTGAAATAATGTAGTTTGAAAGAAAGTGTGTCAAACATGGGCTAAATAGACATTTTTCATTAGGTGGGGAGACCATATGTCTATTGTGAAAAAATTGGGAACATAAGTAACACACTTATGAAAGGCCGAGGACCTTGGAAGAATTTACCTTAAATTTTACAAACAGAGTTTGGAATGAAGGTCCTGAATCTTCCTTCATATATGCATTTATATTCTTTATCCTTGGAAAATATTCCACCGTCGTGTAAAATAGATCTAACTTGTGATTTATATCTTCGAAGTGGCCGAAAAGCTCTCCAATCGAAAGATGCAAATGAAATGCAAAATGCATTTTTCGGCAGAAAGTTTAAAAAATATATAAATTTACACTTTTTTTATTTTTTTTTACATCCATAAGAGGTGAAGAGTGAATTTAGATCTTTCCATTGAAAAAAATTTGAATTTCGATCCACCGAAATATAAATGATGCAAAAATAATTTTGGAGATACTAATTTACACTCAATTTTGCACAACCATTAAAAATGTTCTTAACTTTTATTTCTTTTTCAAAAATTACCTTTAACCCTCCCAAATTCCTTCGAATGAGACTTGAACTCATATCAATGACTTAGTAAAACTTCGTCCTTGCTACTTGAGTTATGTTTTAATTATTTTTATTCGTAACTTTCAATTATTAATACATTTCTCAATGATCTTTTATTCCAAATTGCATGTTACTTGTTAGTGTGCTTTGATATTTCAAATATTTTGCCAAACTTTGGTATTTGGGGCAATTTTTTTTATTTATTTTTTTGTACGAAATTGTTTCAAGACAAGATATATTAATTTATAAAATATTAAGACAAAAATACAACAAAAAGAAGTTGAGGAGATAAGTGCAATAATAACCATTGAGAAGCTTCATTCCTCACGTTGTTAATTCGTGCGAGTCCAAAAACCAAAAGAAAAAAAAAACCGTCCTCTCTATCGGAAGTCGAGAAAAAAATGAAGTTTAGGGTTTTCTTTATTCTCGCTCTTCTCATTTTCTCTTCATTGTTTCTACAAGGTATGACTATCGTGGATCTGATCCGTTTGATTTCGACTCTCTCAATGTTGCTTGAAATTTGGATCTTTTTTACATCGTATGTAATTGCTCATCCATGTCAATTTGCATCCTCATCCATTAACAATTTTGATTCGGACTTGAATTTTTATGTTGTTTGGGTTTTAAGTTGTTGCATTTCGTCAGATCGTGGTTCTATTTTATTGTCTGTTTTTTGAGTGATCGAATTTGAGACACCTTCTGTTTGAATTGTGTTTGTTGGAATGTATCGTTTTCGAATTGTGTTTAGTTTTGTTAGGTAAAATAGATTCCAGAATAATACTTTTACTTTCTGAGAGAATCTGTGAAGAGAAAGAAAGATTTTTTTCCCTTTTAAAAAGTTATTATGATGTGAAATATACATCCGGTTTGCATGTTGAAGTCAGAGATAATTACTCTTCAAAATGTAGCTCTTATGGAAACCAAGCATAAATGTTGGAACACACCGGATTAGACCATATAAAATATATTAGGTAGAGTATTATGGTGGATTAAGGTGGATAGTTGTTTTTTTTTTTTTCATTCAAAAAAATGTTAATTATCCATATAATATAATGCAGAGCATGGATATGGGTTTAGACCAGATAGAAAACATAAAGTAAATGACATTTTTAATTGAAAGATCAAATAATTATTATCCATCCTAATCCCATCTACCTAGTACATCTATTATAATGTTAAACTAAATATCTTATCTTGTCTAATCTGGTGCACCAAAGGGAACCAAAGTGATTAATTATCTGCCATTTGTTCCATTTGTTTAACTTAACTCAACTTGTTTGTGACTCTGCAATGCTTGTTATCTTCTCCTTCTGTTGTATTGCTGTGCCATTTGCCTGTGGAGTTCCTTAATTAACTGGTGTGCGGGCATCTAACTTATAGATTCAGTTTCATTCTGTTTTTCCCTATTCTGGATGGTGTATTGGTTTCTTGGATACTCCTTTAATTCATACATATTGTATCCGAAACTTTGATATCCACATTCCTTTTGTTTGATAGTTGCAAGAAGCGAATCAGAACCAGATCCGGATCTGGATGTAGTTGAAACTGACGGAGGAGGAGATCTTGGGATTGTTGGGGAGGATGTTCAAGATTTTGGTGGTGGAAGTTTCAGTCCAGCTCCAGGAGTAGAAACAATTTGTGTTTTCCCCAAAAACCCCTCTAAATGTGAGGGTTCACTATTATGCTATTTTACCCTTGTAGTATTGTTTTCTTCATTTTTTTGAAGCTTCCTATTCAAGAGATGTATCTCTAATAAGATTTCCTTTTCAGTGGTTGTGGCTGGGGAAGAAGGTGAACTTCTGGTTGGAATTAAGAATGAAGGTAACACTTTGTTATTTGGTTGTATGATGTGTTGTTTTCTTTCTTTGTTCATCAGATGTAGTTAGTGATATTGTTGGGCTTCAGCTTTCATTTTTTAATTTTGTATATGTTGTTAATAAATTTATCTTTTAAGACATGTCTGAGTAATTGAAAGCATGTCTGTTTTTACTACTTGATATATCTATCATAATTTATAATTTTTGTAGTAGATACTGTCAAATATGTAGATGGATGATTTATCTTGCCACTTTTATGATATTAAAAACAGGGGAATCAAGTATTAATGTTATTGCAATCCAGGCCAGTGTTCATCTTCCCTTTGATCACCAGTATTTGGTTCAAAATCTTTCAGCTCAGGTATCTTCTGTTTAATTTTCTGTGCATTATGTCCGTGCCCTTCATTCATGAACGTAACTGTCCTTGATATATTTTTTGGGTCAATGATAGTTGTACAGATGGTCTAGTAATTGTATGCTCATCAATTTTGTGCAAAGCACTGTCTTAAATTTATGTGCAAAATGAATGAAAATTTTTACCTGTGGCATTGTCTTCATGGGTAATAATTATCCTAATTTCGTGCTTCCAGCAAGCTGTAATTCAATGGGGCCATTACTGATATTTCTGCAAGACTTGTTTAGGGAGTAACATGGAACTTTTAATTTCAAGAGGAACTGGTCGAAATTAAAGCCGTACTTATATCACTAACAATAGACAATGAAATGACCCTGATTTTTGTCTTAAAAGGTCTAAATCTATAAGAAATTAAGAGTTTGTCATCTGGCCTGGAGATTCTTGTTAATAGGACAAGTGCCATCAATTATACTTTTTTTTGGTTATTTATTTTGTAATTGTCATATCAATTTGAAAAGTTTCAACTTGGGCAAGGGTAGAGACTGGAGACAATTACCCACCTCATGACACTCAGCTAGTGGATTGATCAATAACCTCTTCCAAATTGCTATTCTCCGTTCCTCTTGAATTTTTATGTTTGGATTTGCAGCTGTTTTGTGGAGGATTCATGAATTTTGTAATTTTCTGTAGCTAGGTCTTACATAATATTTATTGTGTGTGTGTGTGTGTGTGTGAGAGAGAGAGAGACTTTGGATTGTGAATTGCCTTCTGAATTTTAAACCACTTCTGTCTAATTTGATTCTTGGATGACTTGTGATGGTAATATCATATTGCCATTTTCTAGGCTTTTAACAATGCTTCAGTCCCTCCTGCTGCCCAAGCAACTTTCCCCTACATATTTGCTGTGAGCAAATTTTTACAGGCAAGTGTAGCCGTATGGTGGAAATTCATTATTCAGGTTTATTTTTCAATGAGTATCTGTAAATTTCATGCACTGGCCAATTTTTTCTTTATCTTTCAGACTGGTGCATTTGATCTGGTTGGCACAATTGTGTACGAGATTGATCAGAATCCATACCAGAGCACGTTCTACAATGGAACAATTGAAGTTACTGAGGCAGGTGGCCTACTCAGTGTTGAGTCTGTTTTCCTGTTCTGCCTTGGAACTGCCCTTCTTGGACTTCTTGGATTTTGGATACGTGGCCAGATAAAGAATTTCTCAAAGGTGACTGCATCTTCCTGTGCTTATGTATTTTTCCCCCCCCCCAGTACTGTTACTCAATCTACCAAGTGTACTATATTGATGTAGTGGACGATGCATGTTTCTTCCTAAGCTTATTTTTATCCATCTGCTTTTGAGAAAGATCTATGCCCATGCTTGGCTAAGCTTATATAATTGATTATAATTTGGTCAAACATCGTTTTTATCCACACATTACAACCTCTACCAACTTTTGAAACACACGTTCTTCAGAATCCGTTGCTTATAATCAATTACAAGTTTTGACAAACATGGGCTAAACAGTTTAGGAACTGTCAAAATCTTGTTGGTAGTGTTTACTGAGTGGTGCTGCGTGTATATAGGGGCCTGCTTTGACAGTGAATGTTGGCCAGAGATGATCACATCTAGTGTTTGGGATTTAACAGTAGAATGTCAAGCTACGTTCAGTCCGAGTTCTACCTAGAGGACTGATCAAAGCCTGATTCGGAAAAATAAATACAAAATGGAGGAAGTGTGATTTTATTAACTCATCACCTCCTGGATATACTCTTCACGTGAATCTATACGTCCCACTAAAAAGATGCCAAATAACGAAATGAGAATTGGTTCACAACCATTCATTTAGCTAACTGAATTTTTAACAGACCTAATCTATTGTTTTAACTCCCTTTTGTTTTTGCCTCCTGGAAATTAGAAAACAAAGAGAGCTCCCAAGGTGGAGGTTGGAACCGGAACTACCAATGCCTCAATGGACGAGTGGTTGGAGGTTTGTATTTCTTGCACTGATACACTTTTTTTTTCTGTTTTTCTTCTACTTCTGTATTTCCACAGCAAAGGAAAAATCTCTGTAATGTTTTTAATACTTGAAGAAAATGTTCTGTTTCGTCGTCCAAATGCTTTATATATGGAGACTAAAAGATTTAGTGACTATATTTTCAGGGAACTGCATATGCTCAGTCTCAATCCAGCAGATCAAAGAAGAAGTAGACAATAATGCTCGAACAGTCCACTGTAGGCAGCAGTACAATGAGGCAATGATTTTTCTAACACAGGTTAGGGGGCGTGACGATCTGAGGAATAGCTCGAATTACCTACCTAACTGTTGTAGCATTAGGAAAGAACATTTACATTTTCTGTTAGTGGCAATTCTGAAAATTGAGCCATTTTATATGCCGGACCAACTGAGAGTTGTCGAGTTGACATAAAACGTCGCAGTTTTGTTATGTTTTAACATGGTGTGTTAGATTATATGCTGCTCATTTTGTCAATTTTTATTCACCTCTTTTTGGTTTCTGTGAGGTAGATTTACCTTGTGATTCGAAATTAGAAACTGGTATTCAAAATAGATGATTACTTCTGCATATTTTGTGCCGACAAATTTTTTATCAGTGGCCTATTAAAAATTGAACTTTCTACGTACAAGTGAACTATGATCAAATTGCTTTTTTAAGTTGGTTACTAGTGTCAATAACTGATGATAGGTGGGCAAACCAATGATGTCTATCCCGACGTGGCCTAGTGAGGAAAACTTATGGTCCGTTTGATTGTAAGGATGTAATTTGGATGGAAAGAAAATGAATCTCAGAGAATTAAATTGTCTAGAATTCATTTTGCTGGGAATTGTCAATTAATTGTTTTTTATTAGTATAATTTTCCACCTGAAAAATGTTGAAATTTTGAATCTTTTGATGTTCATTTGGTTGTTTTTCATGGAAATTGTCTATTAAAGGGAAAAAAAATTTACAATTGGGGATCAAATTTGTTTTCATTGCCAAAAAAAAAAAGGTTACCTGGAAAATCAAATCTGACCAAATTGGTGGGAATTGATTTTTCACAAAAGCAAGGAATTGGAACCGTGTGAAGCATAAATTGGAAAATGAATTGTTATGTCAATCAAACATTGTAAATGGTGAAAGATGGAATTGAATTTTCAAGTTCCATGGAATTCTTGCCAAATCAAACAGGCGCTTACTGAAATCGATCGGCATACCCATAAAAAATTAAATTAAATTAAACTCAGTCAGTCAGTGCAAAAATAAATCATTTTGCCATCTGTATCTGACTACTTGCCCTGAAAACGGCTTCATTAAAATTTTAAATAGGACCACCACATTATACAACTCTACATGTCTTCATTTATCCTTCTCGTTTATTTATTGCTACTAAATTCAAATATAAAGGCCTCTCCTTCTTTAACAATATTTTTTTATTAAATATTTTTTTTTTTCATTTAAATTCAATCTCGCTAATTTTGTTATTACACTAAAAATTCGTAAATTAGTGGTACTTCCAATAAAATTTTTGCATTATAAAATAGAAATTTGTGAAATGGGTATGAATTTACATTAATATTTTTGGCCATATTATTCATATATTAATTTACATTTTTATATGGATAGATACACAATAATTTTTGGGTCGAGGCGTTTAAGAGGCTACTATAGTCTATAAATCATATCAATAATGTAATATTCAACCACCTCACCTATTTTAGGTCCATGGGGAATATAGTTGGATGTAGAAATATTGTCCACATTTTTCCAAAAAGAATGACTCCCAAATTAAAGCCTAAGACTTTTTTTTTTTTTTTCTCTATATTTGAAATCATAGAAAGTGTGTGTGTACACATATGTACACAAAGGTGTCTGTATCATATGATGAATTGATGACTAAAAAGTTGTTTATTTTAATGAATATGACCCTAAAATTTGTCCAAGTTTCACATAATTTTCAAGCATATTAGACTGACCAACTTTTTTTTTGAATAAACATACATTTGTATGGTTGGAGAAGGTGATTAATATTATCATTAGAAAGCAAATATGTTCCTCAGATGTTTATTTATTAGTCAAATCAAGAAATATTTGAATGTCATTATCTAGCTAAAAGCTCGTTTTGTTGACAACATCATAATCAAATCTTAATAATACATTGGTTCGACAACTTCGTCTCTACTTTCTATAGTTTGCTCACAAGCATTGTAGATTAATAACCAACATATTTGTCTCCAATAGGACTGATCTGGTCTTGCCACCTTACCGATGGATAAGATATCTCATGCCCACTATATGAAAGAGATCAGTCATGTCGTCTCCAACTCTAATAAGGCTGGATTTGATTTCTACCGTCAATACCAAGTAGTAATTAAATTAGGCTAACGAATTCGAAAGTATTATTGAGAGAGACCAATTAAACCATTAAACAGACAATTTAATGTTTAAACTGATTTCTTAAGAATTAGTCCTTTCAAAAGAAAAAGCAATAAATAAATCGTAAATGCAATTTTCCACCAAAGTATTTATGCAAAGCATACTTATTTAGTTGGAGTATCTATTTCATCTTTCCAATCTCCCTATTAATTTTTGGTGCAACCACACACACAAGAAAAAGAAATAATTCCAATCCCATTAATTGCATTTACACCAGTGTTCTAGATACGTCTAGGCGCGATGCGCGGCAAAAAGGCCAAGTCAAGTGGTTGGCGCCTGCTAATGTGTGCCTAGGTGCGATTATGTGTGCCTAGGCGGCTAGGCGCGATTATGCGCACATTAATATCTTTTTTTTAAAGTTAAAATTTAAAGGTATATTTACATTTGAAACTTATCTTTTTGTTGAAAACTTTAAAAAAAAAATGTATATAGTCTCTATAAATCTGTTTTAAATGTTTTTTTGATATGCATTATTTTTAATTATTAAATGGTTTTTTGATTGATTAAAAATTAAAATAATATTAAAATACGAAAACGTGTTTTTACCCATTTACCTCTCCTAAACTCGTCTAGCTCATAGCTTGGCCTTCACGCACCGTTACGCGTTACGTCTTTTAGAACATTGGTTTACACACTCAGTTATATTTCCACTTTAAATAAATAAATAAATGCTTCAATATCATTAATTGATTTTATAAAAATATAGAGTAATAATTTATTTCCATTTGTCAAATTCACTAATAAAATTAATATTTATGTTAAAATCTAGAGTAATAATTTATTTATTTTTTAGCAAGACACTGTTCGTCACAACGTATCATCGTGAACAGAAAACGAAAGAAAAATCGAATACAATAGACTAAAACTACGAACCAACACGTAAAGCAGCAACGACGCTAGCTCATGGACCAACTTATTATTATCTCCAAGAATAGAGTGACAAAAGCAACATCTAACATCTCACGAGAAAGGAACAATGCGCACGAACAAAATTTGAGGATAGACTCTGAATGGCTCGAGAGAATCACATTGTGCGGTATCAACTAGTAAAACCAAGTTTTTTGGCCATGGAAAGTCCCTTGAGCCACACCTCAGCGTCTTCAATTGAGTAATAAATTTTTTAATAAAAATAAAATTAATTTTTATAATGAAACTTGAAGATAAAAGTATTTTTTTAAAAAAAAAATTTTTATCTTTAACATAAATTATTAGTGTTTATGTACATTCCAAATTAATGGTGCCGGCTATCATTAACTAGCATGGAATTACAGTTTTCAAAGTTGATATAATGTACTTATCTTTTCTGCTTCCCAACTGTGGGATTGCAATAACTCAATAATTGTAAAGTAAAATACAACCCCATGAAACTTCCATAATTCCTGCTGTGAAGCTGGCATTTTCACACCTTAAAAAGGTTTTTTTTTTTTTTTAGACGAAATGGTTCAACATTCGACTCTAATCGCCATTGTTTCTTAAACGTGTGCACGACATGTCTTTGATGAAAAAATGAATCTGAAAATTGTACACGTATGAATCTGATTTGCACGTGAAAGGACATTTTAAAACTTTTAAACGAAGTGGGTCGAGAGTGATTTCGTAGGGCAAACATGGATTTCATAAAGGGAAGATAGATTTTATTGAGAGGTACAAAAGACAATTGTGCAGTTGCAACCTCATTATTTCAAAGAAAATAATGGCCTTTATACACCCCCATTTTCTCTGCTAAGATTTTTTGTTTCATTTGAAGAGATTAGAAGTCAAGATCAATGGAACCTAACCTCGTGTGATCCCATTAAGTTCATTGTCGGCATGATCATCACAAAATTACTTCCCTAAATCATTATATATAACAAACTTTTCTTGCACTAAATACTCACCAAACAAGCTTCTTTATCCTGGGGCTTGCCATTCATTCTTGGGCCATTTCTCTTCTCTCTACTGTCTTCCGGGGCTCTGCCTTAGAAGGTCCCAATGCGGGTTCGTTCGCTTTGCCGAGGGGCCCTTCTGGGCTTCTTCGTTTCCTTGTTATTTGCAGCCAGCTTCTGCAATGGGGATGATAAGACCATAGAGGTTGTGGGGGTGGGAGAATGTGCTGACTGCAAGGAGAATAACATTAAAACTAGTCAGGCAGTTTCAGGTACTATACATTCTCTTTATGCACTTCCAATTGTATGACTATCCAGACTGACGATCAATCGATAGAAAAATATGATATTCTCCAGTAGCGTAGAATCCATCTTACCACCAAGCCAGTGTATTCTCGATAAACCAGTGTTTATACATAGAACTGCCGTACATGTAAAACACGACGGGGGTTTGCAATCTTTTAACACTTCACCAACTTATTCACAAGCTTCAAAAACTAAAGGGTTTTATCAAATATATGGACATGTTCACGCACTGCAAAATGTTTTTAGATATTGATTTTTCTCTTCAAGGACTGTCATACGTGGTTGATGGAGGAAATTAAGATTTCATTTGCTGCAAACTAGCTAAATTATATGCATTCATTTTTTGCAGGGCTTAGGGTAACCATTGATTGCAAGCTTCAAAATGGAGAAATAAAAAGAGTGGGAGTTGGAGAGCTTGATAAAGAAGGAAAATTCAAGGTTTCAGTTCCTGAGGAGATTGTTGAAGATGGAAAACTCAAAGAGGAATGTTATGCACAGCTTCATAGTGCATCTGCAGCACCATGTCCAGCTCACAATGGCCTCGAGAACTCCAAGGTTGTCCTGAAGTCGAAAACCAATGGAAAACACACCTTTGGCCCCAATGGAAATCTCAAATTCTCCACTGCATTGTGCACTTCTGCTTTCTTGTGGCCATTTTTTAAATATCCACATTTGCCAAAAATCCATCCGTGGAAGAAACACTTCCCTAAGGTTTACTTTCCACCATTGAAAAACTTCGGCCACCCTTGGCCTCTTCCTCCATTCCCACCAGTTTACACAAAACCACTTCCTCCCCCAGTTCCCATTTACAAAAAGCCGCTTCCTCCACCAGTCCCCATTTACAAGCCGACGCCACTTCCTCCACATGTTCCCATTTACAAGCCAAAGCCTCCAGTAAAGCCGCTTCCACCACCAGTTCCAATCTACAAACCAAAGCCCAAGCCACCAGTTCCTATCTACAAGCCAAAGCCACCAATTCACAAACCTCCGGTGGTAAAGCCACTTCCACCACCAGTTCCTATCTACAAGCCAAAGCCACCAATTCACAAACCTCCGGTGGTAAAGCCACTTCCACCACCAGTTCCAATCTACAAGCCAAAGCCACCAGTTTACATACCTCCGGTGGTAAAGCCACTACCACCACCAGTTCCAATCTACAAGCCAAAGCCACCAGTTTACATCCCTCCAATAGTAAAGCCACTTCCACCTCCGATTCCAATTTATAAACCACTCCCACCATTCTATAAGAAACCATGCCCTCCATTCCCCAACCTTCCTTTCCAACATCCTAAATTCGGATTCTTCCCTCCCCTACCTCCTTTCATTCCTCAACCATAGAATTTCCAAAGGGGGTAATTATGAGTAGGTTACTTTGTTTGTTTCATTTCATGTACTTAAAAGGGTGAAAGCAATTAAAAATTTCCATTTATAAAATAAAATTCCGAGGTTCAGAGTGAAAAAAATAAAAAATAAAAAATTGCCAAGAAAACACTAGCAACGTAGAAAGTGGAAATTCCTCCAGTTTTAACTGCTGTGTTGATTAGCATGAAGTTTTCCTGTATTGGTTTGTTCAATTGGGGTGGTGATAAGATCAAGCGTTTGTAATTTTTTTTTTTCAAGTTCATATGCATCACACAAGTTTCGCACCATAGATTTGCATGTGGTGTTGTTCAAGTATTCAAGTACAGTACTGTTCAAGATTGAATTTGAGATGGTATTTTCAAACTTCATAATACATGACATTATTAACACCACCATGCAATGATGTCTCACCTCACTGCTATGCCTTTGGCATTAAAAAAAAAACACGTAGAAGTACCTTTTTGGAAAGTAATCAAACTTTTGATCCAAAATTCCGAAAAGAAAAATTCATTTCTTAAAAAGTTTAAACATCTTTGGCTACACGCGGTAAAAATCGAGATTAGGGTAAAAGGTACAAATACAAGAAGCCTGCTTTTTAAGAAAATACAGCAGATTTTTCTGAAAATACAAAGAATGGAGAAGAATAACATACCTGAATTACAAGCAAACACAAAGAACCCTCCTTTTCAATAAACTGACAATTATCGCATTCAAACAGGCTCAAATTGCTGTATTTCCTGAATAATCAATTGGTAAAACTTGTTAAAAAAAAAAAATCAAAGCAACAGTTTAATATTGCAGAAATATACCAGTCCAAGTTCTTCTTCTTAGCTCATCTTTTCATTATACACAGAATCACAGATTATTGCTACATTTCTCCAGAAAAGAGAGAATAGGGACGAGCTATGTACGTAAAATGGCGTACTTTTCAATTTGCCCAAGTCAAGCATGCCATTTTCCATTTTGCCCAAAAAATTTTACCATTCACCACAATAGCCTTCCAAGGTTGAAAAGTCGAAATTACCCTTAAAATGTTATATAAATTACAAAAAATTGTATTATTTAAAAGACAATAATACCCTTTTTTAAGTTATAAAAAATTCCGACACTTTCCATTTAAAATTTCGAAACCACTTTCTTTATCCGTTTACTCCAACACAGATAAAAATTGTTTCATTTTTCCTCTACTTCAAACTTGAAAACAGATAAATTTATTNAGATAAATTTATCAAATGCTTAATAAAGAAATATTATTCACAGCCATCAGTGAAATCGGCAATTATATTTACGTATTTTAATTTTCGTTCGGTAAAATTAGTACAGTATTTTAATCTTTAAATCTTATTTCGACATAGGTATATGAAAATTTTACGATCTTAAATGAATCTATAATCATTTTTAACAAAAACGAGAAAAAAATTCATCTGCATATATAATTTCAGACAAATTTGCGATCGGTTGTAAAATGGTCAACTAGATATCCAGATGGATCCAGACGGCCCGGATGTCTGGGCCCGGACTGCCCGGACGTCCAGGCCGTCCGGGTCCGGCGCACCTTGCAGCATTTTTGGGTCATAACTTTCTCTCCTAATGTCCGATTGAGGTGATTCAAGATGCGTTGGAAAGATAACTCAAAGGGCTACAACTTTAATTTAGATAATGTCTTCCAATTCGATCATCTACTATGTCAAAAACTGGTATCAAGATAAG
>CAIGRT010071336.1:10582-24000 GCA_903798405.1 Fraxinus platypoda | reverse complement strand
TAAATTACACACTCTTCGTGGGATCGACCCTTACTTCCACTACTACATTAGTTTTAGAGGTTTAAGGACTATTTTTGGGTGCCTACGACAGCACACCATGGGTCGTCTTTTTGAGCATTTACTGTTATGTCTCTGAGGGTCAGCTTCACAGTAAAACTGGCTAACATTGCTGATGTCCTTACTAGTGACGTTAACACTTCAATCCTCAGGTTCTATAAATCTCTGATCAAATTTATTTCTACTCAGTGCATCAGCGACTACATTAGCCTTGCCTGAATGGTTCATAATAGTGAAATCGTAATCTTTCATTAATTCTAACCACCATCGCTGTCTTTTATTCAACTCTTTCTAGGTGAAGAAGTATTTCAGATTCTTGTAGCTAGTGTAGATCTCACATTTGCTCCCATATAGGTAGTGGCACCAAATCCTCAAGGCATGTATCATTGCTGCAACTTCGAGATCATACGTAGGGTAAATTCTATTCATATTGTTTCAATTGACTCGAAGCATAAGCTATCACTTTCTCATGTTGCATCAATACATCCTAAACTAAGCTTGGATGCATCATTGAGAATAAAATTTTAGTTAAAAAACTAACTTATAATAAAATAAATTTACTTACTTATAAGTAAGAATTTATAAAAAAAATTAAATACATAGAAAAAAAATATTTTTTGTTAGTGATAACGATTAGATCACTTTGATGGTCAATCTTTGTTGGTGATTATCAACAATATCATCTGCGGCATTTCCATCGGAAATCGCCAACGGAGGTATAGTCATCAATTTAGCATTCTTAAATTTAAAAAGATAAGTAGCAAAAACAAATTAATGTACATTAGAAAAAGGAAACATTGCTTTAGATTAAAAGAAGCAAACGTTATTGGTACAAAATTTAGAAAAGGTAAATGAAACTTTTTGGCTACTCACGCGAGTTTGATTTACTCAAGATTTTGAACAAGTGGTGGTGGTCAAAAGGAGAACCATGAAATCTTGCATTGATTAGTGCAATGTTCAAGTCCATATCCTCATCTGGGTAAATAAATTAATATTATTTTCATTCCCTAATGACACCTAAATGAATAAATTATATTAAAATAATGGACAATTTTCTTGAGCCCAGAAAAATAATAACCTCAAATTAATTATAGAAATTAAAATAGCAGCTTCAAACTGATACTGCTTTTATCTGGGGTAGCATATCTGGACAGTCCAACACCACTAGTTCCAGCCTTTTATGGCTTTGTTTCCCATTATTCTTCCTATATATATCTCCATTTTACATTGCATATGCTACCAGTAAACAGAATTATTCACAAAATCTGGTTCTTTTATTCCTCTTCGTCGTGTGATAATTCGTTTCTGCTATCGAAAATGGCAGTTAAAACGGCACTCTTTTTATTAGCATTCGTGGTCTTAGTTGCAAGAACGGTATGTTGCTTTCACTAAAATAAATTGTTGAGCTATCTCGTATAAAAGCTTTAATTCTTAAATTGTGCAACTTGTTACTAACATAATTTGTACGTGGAATCACTGGAATGTATGTAGCATTCTCATGCCAAAGAACCAGCTCATGCCCCCGTCCCTTCTCCAAAGAAGGCTCCGGTTCATGCTCCGGCCCATGCACCAACAAAGCACCACCATGTGCCTCCTCCCAAGAAAGCTCCTATCCATGCTCCAGCAAAACCTCCTGTTCATCCTCCATTAAAGGCTCCTACCGCTCCCATTGCTCCGATACATGGTATGTTGAATATTAATTTTAAATAAATACGTTTGTCTCTTCCTAACAATTAAAGCTTTTAAAATTTAAATGAAGTTATTCAACATGGTATCCAGGAACGGAGTAAAGGAGAACAATTTTTATTTTTATTTTNTACGTTTGTCTCTTCCTAACAATTAAAGCTTTTAAAATTTAAATGAAGTTATTCAACATGGTATCCAGGAACGGAGTAAAGGAGAACAATTTTTATTTTTATTTTTTATTTTCAAAATTCCCATTTTTTCTGCCTTAAAAATTTAATGGGCTTGGGGGCAAGCATGGCGCCTCTGGTGGTGTCAATGCGTGCAAGGTACCCATCGTGAAAATTGTGCATATTTCAGGCATTTGATTGAAAAATGAATCTAACCTAAAAGTGAGGGCGTGTTAAGGCATAAGTTAAAAAATTAAGTTTGTCAAAGCTTTTAGACGATGGGGTGGTCGACCAATACTGTATCAGAGTAGTTAGATGTCCCTTTATAAAAAGAAAAATGACACTTGTGCATTCTTTCCTTGACGTGATTGGGTGAAAAAGCTGTGTAAAATTTAAATTGTCCAATGATGTGTTGCCACATGTACATATCAAGTCAATGACCTTCTCGACTTGGTTTTTGCTCTTCTGCAGGTTGTGTGGCCATGTGTGAAGAGTACTGCAAACCAGTGAGCCCCAAAAGGCCATGCATGAAAGTATGTACTGCGTGCTGTGCCAAGTGCAAATGTGTACCCATCAGATCTAAGAAATGCACCAATTGGGGTCGGGTCATGATCCATGGAGAAATGGTTAACTGCCCTTGAATTAATTTGTTGGATCCATTTCTCATTTCTATTATATTTTATAATGTTGTTTTAAATAATTGTGTATTACTTTGTTGGTGTATCCAGTGATTATTTTTGTTAATAAAGCTTGTTTCCATTTGTTTTCAAAAACAATTATTCTCTTGGCTGATTTTGTTGAAATATACGACTATTATTTCACACCAAGAGAAAAGAAAATGAGAATTTATCCGGGTTTGGAAATGTAAAATTAATTGGAAAATTGTATCAAACATATTGAACGAATTACAAATTCATTTGAATCATTTTTGACCAATTTGAGATTAGATAAATTCCTTCATTCAACACTCTGAATAATGCTCTATTCTTTCTCTTCTTCTTTTAATTTTTTATTTATTTCTAAAAAGAGGGTATCTTTTCAAAATAAATAAATAATAATAATAATAATAATAATAATAATAATAATAAAAAATCTTTTTTGGCACTTTTTTAAAGAACCTTTTTAACACTTAAAATGAACAAAATTGGGGACCAACAACACTACTAGGTGACAGGTTAGGGGATATGCCGATAAAACTAAAGGATGGAGATAAAGTTGCAGCTCGTCAATAGATTAGAGATCGATAGTTCAATTTTTACGAAAATAATTTTTAAGTGTTTGTTTGGGAGAGATTAATTGAAGATAAAAAATAGAGAAAAATTTAGGTGTAAAATTATTTTATTGAGAGATTGTATGGTTAAAAATGAATTAATTTTTTTTCCCAAACAAACTGAACCAAAAAAATGCTACATGTAAAGAAAAATATCATGATTTTGGAAATTTTTAGATTCCAAGATTAATTGCATTGCCAAAAATATTTGTTAGATCACAAATTGTAGAATCCCATCAATTTTAGCTCTTGTTTGACTTTCATTATCTAAAAACTCATTTTTAATTGTACATTCTCTTAATAAAATAATTTTACACGTAAATTGAAAATTTTCCCCTACTTTTAAACCACATATTTTCCAAAAAATCACTATTACAAAATTCACTTTAACAAAAGATGGGTTCAAATAGAGCTTTAGTAAACAGCCACATTAGAATGGTTAAATCGAAACAAAAACACAAGTTAGATGATAAAAGTCTCCATGGTACAAATTTTTAAGCAGAAAGTACTAAATAAAATCTCAAAATTTGTTTCTCGTTAATCATAAGATTTTAGGAGACTTTCACAAAAAATAAAATAAAATAAAATAAATATTTTTTTTCCCAATATTTCTCTTTCCTTTTCCCACCTTAGAGTTATGATTAAAATTGATTTGTTTCTATCGATTCTATTAATTTCTAATTTTCTTTTTCTTATTGTTTATTTCTATTTTCTATGAAAGAATTAAATTGTATTCTCGTAACTTTTTTTTTTCTTTTTTCATTCATTTTTTATGAAAAATATCTATTTTTAATTAAATTATAAAATTTTATATAGGCTAATTTATAATTAAATTTAAATATATATTTTTATTTATTCTTTAAAGGTGTATTATATTAATAGCACTGAATGTTAAATTTATTTTTTGTATTTATAATTATAATTATTTATTTAATTATGATCTTAAATTTTTATTCTTTTTAAAATGTTTTTTTATTATATGGGGGGAAATGAAAAGAGAAGGGAATTGTGAGAACCACCACCTCGTATTTGATAATTTCACAATATTGCATTAGATCCACGTAAATTATATTTCAAATGAAAGTCTTCAAAAAATTTTGAATTCTACAAAAATCTATAAAAGTTTTAAAATGAAAGTCTATAAAAGTTTACAAAAGATTTCCACTAAGTCCATACAAATTTCTAAAAAATTCATGAAATACACAGAAGTCGTCACTTAAAAAAAAATTCATCAAAATTTTTAAAAATCCAAATTGAATACACCCCCTAAAATTGAATTGAGACCCCTAACATCACTTTCCAAAATAGTTCGACAATTCAAATTGGTTAGTAGCAATTAGCGTCAGTAAATCGGAGCAAATCAGTAACCTCAAAATCTGTCATTTCACCCGAAATTGTTTGCATATAAAAGGCGATTAGTTGAAGAAATCTTGTATATAATTTGTGGGAAGAAGGGAAAATAAGCAATTATGGCAAATTGTTCGTGGAGTTGGGAAGGAAATAAGCGATTCGAGTTTGATCTTGTTTAATTTCCAGACGGCACTCCAAATGGATGGGAGAAAATTATAATTACAGGATAACTTGAGGGAAAATCGGCACAGGATATTGAAGAACATTATGATGATTTGGCGTCAATTGAGGACGGGTTAATTGAGCCGCGGAGGCAGTTGCGGTGGAATCTGAAGAAGCCGAGTGTTTGGTGGATTCCTGGGAAGAAGGTGCAAAAAAGAGTAGCAAAACCCTAGAGTGAAGAGGAACACAGGTAATGTATCCTGATGCCGATAGATTATTTTGTTCCTTGTGCATATAATTATTTGGATTCATGTTAATTTGTCGGACTGTCTTTTGACACACAGTGCCTCAATAGGCTTCAACAAAGGGCTTGACTTTCGGACTTGCTGTGAATCACTGTAACCCCGGACGGTCAGTAGAGCATTTTCTGATGCAGAGGTTCACCATGATGGTGCAACCGCAGAGCATAATCATGTTTCTACTCAAATCTTACTCCATATCACTGGTGCAATAGTCGATTTTAAAAGAAATAATGCTATTTGCAGTCGCTCATTACTGTAGGCGCCCTATGTGTCGTATATGTTGCGGTTACTGATTTGATACGTGAGGTAATAAAAACTACTATATTAATGCTTCAAATCACTAACCGTCACATGTATGTTATGAAGGCCGATTACGATAGTGAGTGACTGTGAATAACATTTTCAATTTTATTTTTAACATTTTTATTATACTATTCTCAAATCTTACTTTATTTCAATGAGTTGACATTTGTCGTCGACGTCCCTCTAGTTGTCCGTCAATGCATTTTGACACGTCGGCACATTTATCACTTCTTAACAAATGTGAAGATGCTAACGTATTTTTTGACACATCGACACATTACACCTTGATGTCTTTTTATTTGTTAATAAGATACGATGTGTTGATGTGTTAAAATTGTATTATGGGGACATCCAACAGGACAAAAAATCATAGTTTGATTGAAACACATGTTTAGATGTAATTGTTTGACTTTGTTACCTACATGTACAATAGGTTATTTTTAGTGGGCTTTAAAAAATATGGCCAATGAGATTGGAAGAGGACCACAACCCAAGTTACAAGTCATACCCAAAAATATTTTGAGCGTCAAAAAAAGGGAGAAAACAAGAAAAGATCCAGCATTTTCGATAATTCTATTGCTCAATTCTCAACTCAGAATCCTGTCTAACTATCATTGAATTGACAATCTTCTCATTTTAATTTCATATGATTTCCATTTTGGTTTTCATGTAAATATTATCCTTAGTCATATTGTTCAAATAATAGATGCTTTTTTGCTTCTCTCTCGAAAATCATGCATATTCAAGCTCTGTTTGAGGCCTATTTCTTTGAAAAAGTAGATTTTATAGTCAGGGACGGAGCCACACTTGGGCAAGGGTAGTCCAGTGTCCACCCAAAAAATCTGGATTCGCTGGAAATGAATATAGGCTGCAGCAAATAGTTGAAGAAACATCTGATAAATTTGTGGAATTGGGAGTCTCAGAGAAGCAGAATACTTAATATGATTGCTAATTTGCTGGAGATGAATATTTTCTTGCTTTTTAGGTCTTTTGAAAATTAGGGATTTCCTTCGATTTGTCGGATAAAGAGTTATTCTGCATCTAAGAGCAAGAAATGTTGGACTGCATGTATTCTTTGGCCAAGGGTTTTGCTAGCCTTACACCCGATTTCAAGCTCAATTTGGTGGAGTGTTTGAGGTCTAATCTAAGTGTTTTATTGCTGTCGACTCTCTTTCGTGCTTATTTGGGCTAGTTTCGAGCAAAAAGGGCAATGATTCGGATGAGCAGAATATGAGTTCACAGGTTGGTGGTAAAAGCTCGACGGTTGATAGGGTGGCCTCACGCAAGAATGCGTTTAAAATATATACCTTTCCCTTTATTCATATCGTGCTCAACTGCTCATCGAGGAGTCGAGCTCCAGTTCTATCAATAACACTAAAACAATATATTTCTTTTACCACACTCTTTCAATTATGCGTTCTATAATGTCAATAAATATAAGAAATATTTTATGTATGTGTATATATATTTGTTCATTATTAGCTGTTAGTGGAATTAGCATGGTTGCAGGGGGAGCTATACATTTGTCATATAAATTTTGCCCACCCAAAAAAAAAATCATGGCTCGGCCACTATTTATAGTAGTAATATTTTTGGACAATGTGTGAAATTAGAAAAAAGGTTTTGGATTTACGTTCAAAATTATTTTATTGAAAAAATGTATAATTGAAAATAAATTTGAGAAAAATGAGTTTTCAGAGAATTTGATTCAAACAGGAGCTCAATATTCTTCAAGTATGATTTTTTTTGAAAGGATTAAATAAATTTTAGATGATACAAAAAGTCAAGTAGACAAGAACAAAAGTACCTTTAGATCCAATTGAAATGGTTAATACTTCGTTTGAGTATTTAGTGTTATCGGGGTTGATAGTGTCCTCACAATAGGGGGTCCACGCCCAATAAAAAATCGTGAACTCCTTATTGTAAGAGGGGATGTACACTGGGGTTACACATAGCAAAATCCTTTATTATATTGTCGTACTTAAATTATATGACTATCTTTGACTAATGTTCCAATGATGTGTGACATCACATGAATTTGAAAGAGGAATCTTAGTTCCAGTGTTTATATCTTTTATATCTGCAGAGGCCAATCTAAATCCTTCAGTTGCCAGAATCCTGCTTTTGGTAAAGTTATTGTTGTATATGTAGCTTATATAGAGTGAAACACAAGTTTATTGAATCAAAATGGTCGATGCCGGAGCAGATCGCGCTGAATGAAACATAGCGAAGCGATAACATCGGCCTTGTGGGTTTAATTAACTATTTGTTTGCTAGGGACGCTGAATAGGTTGGGTACATGTGTATTTTTTTCTTTACATGCCCAAAAGTCTTTTATGGGCTTGGGCTAGGATCACTATAAATACTGATGATATAACCCTATTATTCATACTGAATAAAATCTCTGCTTAGTTCCTTGTGGATGTAAGCAAATCGCCGAACCATGTTAAATATTTGTGTTGATTTCTTTATTTCACTTCTCTATTATCTTGCATTTAAAATACACAACTGGTATCAAAGCCCTAGGTCTAGATGACAAGTTCTTTAATTACAAAATTTGATGTAATGAAGTTCGACGGAACTGGGAATTTTGGATTATGGCAGCAAAGGGTGAAGGATTTGTTGGCACAACAAGGGATGGTGAAGGCGTATCTAGGAAAAAGTCAGAGGGTATGTTATTCAGGAAGAGCTCGAGGTGCGAGCAGTGGGTACAATTCGGCTTTGTTTGGCAGACGAGATCTCGTATCACGTCATGGACGCCGAGTCTTCGACGGAGGTCTGGCTGAAATTAGAAAGCCGTTATATGTCGAACTCTCTCATGAACAAGTTATATATGAAGCACAGCTATACGAGCTCAAAATGCTGGAGGTACATAGACTCTCGACTTGGAGGAAGTCACATCAGCCCTATTGTCATACAACCAGAGAAAACTTCGTATTGGCAAAAGTTTACATGGTGAAGGGTTGACCGTGAAGGGTTACTAGGATTGTGGGAGAAAGAAGGACATGGGTGGTTTTTACAAATGGAATACGAGATCAAAATCTAGAAATCAAAATAAGAAAAATATCAAGTGCAACAAGTTCTATCATAGGGGTCACTTTAAAAAGGACTGTTCGAAAAGAAGCAGAGTGATGAAAGGAAAGGTGTTGGGTCCTCAAAATCGGCTAGCGTTACAGAAGGAGACTCGAATTCTGGATATTGAGACATGATATCAGTCTCTACAGGCAATTCTGACAGATTACACGACTTTTGGGTACTTGATTTAGCCTGTTCATATCACATGTGTCCTGACTGAAATTTGGTTTGATTCATATCGTTCAGGTAATTTTGGATCTGTTTTGATGGGTAATGATGCATCATGTAAGGTCATTGGCATGGGGTCCATAAAATTTAAAATGTTCGATGGTGTGGTGAGGACTTTGGAGAATGTTAGGCATGTACTAGAATTGAGAAAGAACATAATCTCCTTAGGTACTTTAGACACATGTGGCTATTCTTATAAGTCAGAAGGTAGGGTCTTTATAGTGAAGAAAGGGGATATGATTGCGATGAAGGGTCAGAAGTTGGCTGGAAATATCTATAAACTACTGGGGAATACAGTTGTAGGTGGAGTGGCTACAACAGAATCTAAGTCAGATGACACTCTCCTATGGCATATGCGACTGGGGCACATAGGAGAATGTGGTATGATTGAGCTTCACAAGAGGAATTTGTTAAAGGGAGTAAAATCATGCAAGCTAGATTTTTGCAAGTTTTGTGTACTTGGAAAACAGTATAGAGTACAGTTCAAGACGAGAAAGCACAAGACAAATGATGTTCTTGATTATGTATATTCTGATGTTTGGGAGACCAGTAAGGGAGTTGTTTAAAGGTGGATCTCAGTATTTCATTACTTTCATTGATGACTTCTCTATAAAAGTTTGTGTATATTTCATGAATCACAAGTCTGAAGCCTTTGTGAAGTTCAGATTATGAAAAGTAGAAGTGGAGAACCAGACAAGCAGAAAAATTAAGTATCCATACAAACAATAGTAAATAGTACACGGATTCATAGTTTCTGACATTTTGTGAGGAACATGGTATTTAGTGGCACTATACAGTTCGAAAGACACCACAGCAGAATGGTGCAGCGGAGAGGATGAACAAAACAATTATAGAACGAGCAAGATGTTTGAGGTTGAATGCATGGCTTCCGAAGAGTTTTTGTGTAAAGGTTGTGAACATAACATGTTACATCATAAATAGATCACCACGAATAGCGCTAGATGGGTAAGTTACAGAAGGAGTTTGGACAGGTAATGAAGTTTATTATTTTGGATTGAGAGTATTTGGGTGTTTGGCTTATGTGCATGTATCTAGCGATCAGAGAAATCCAAGCTTGATCTGAAATCAAGAAAGTGTATTATCTTGACTATGTGAATGGTGTAAAAGGGTACACGTTCTAGGATCCAGAGGCAAAGAAGATAGTGATCAGTAGGGATGCAGTCTTTGATGAAGCATTCATGCTTGAAGCACCTCTAGATGAAGAGAAGCCCAGTTCATGCAAGGGCATCAGACGAGCCAATACTGCGGTAGAGCTAGACAATGTTGACATGGAGATTAATGCTCAGGGAGTGAACATTTCTGGCTCAGAAGAGGAACAATATTACAGTATTCTCACAAATAGACCACGTCGCACTATCATGCCACCTGTGAAAGTATGAATTTGAGAATTCAATTTCTTATACACTCATTACCAGCAATAACGATCTTATAACTTTTCATTATTTTTGGAAGTCAGAAGAAAAGTAAATGGATAGAGGCTATGATGGATGAAATTAAGTCATTGCATAAAAATGATACCTGGGATCTGGTGGAACATCCAGAGGGGAAGAAACCGATAGGGTGTAAGTGGGTGTACAGAAAGAAAGAAGTAATGTTAGAAAAGGAAGGAGAAATATACAAGACTCGGTTAGTAGCTAATGGATACTCATAGAGGAAGGAAGTAGATTTTGATAAAATTTTCTCTCCAGTCGTTAGACACACTTCCATCAAGATTGTCTTGGCAATTGTGACCAGTTTTGATTTGGAGTTAGAGCAGCTAGATGTGAAGACCACTTTCCATCATGGTGATTTGGAGGAGCAGATTTTCATGAAGCAGCAATAGGGGTTCTTGAAACCAATAACTTAGAATCTTGTGTGTAAACTGAAGAAGTCTTTATATGGGCTTAAGCAGTTTCCACGGCAATGGTACAAGAAGGTCGACTCCCACATGATTCAGATTGGCTACAGTCGCTGTGAGTATAATTGTTGTGTTACTACAGAGTTCTTGAAGATGATTCATATATTTTCTCGATATTGTATTTGGATGACATGTTAATTATTGCTAAGAATATGAATGAGGTAGACTAGATTTAGCATATGCTATCAGTGAGGTGAGCAATTACATGGCTAATCCCAGCAGAGAGCATTGAAGAGCTATAAAGTGGATTTCAGGTACTTGAGAGGTACAATGGAATGTGGTATCATGTTTGAGAGACAACATGATGATGCTTCAGTTTAGGGATACGTAGATGCAGATTTTGCAGGCGACTTTGATGACGGAAGGTCCCATACAAGTTATGTTTTCACACTTACAGATGGGCCTATATGTTGGAAATCAATGGTATAGTCATTTGTGGCATTATCCACAACTGAAACAGAATACATGGCCCAACTGAAGCAGCCATTGAATTATTGTGGCTTAGAGGGCTTGTCAAGGAGTTTGGAATCAAGCAGAATGGAACAAAACTGTATTGTGATAGTTAGAGCGTCATCTTCTTAACAAAGAATTCGATTTATCATGCAAGAACCAAGCATATTGATGTGAGATTTCATAAGATATGTGAGTTGATTATTTCAGGAGAATTGTTGCTAAAAAAGGTGTATACCTCAGGGAATGGCTAGGTTCAAGCATTGCTTGAACTTGATTAACATCTCTAGGTGTTAGAGAGGATGTGTACCAACTATTGGTCCCAGATAGTGTGGTTTTCCTATGTTATGTTTGCTTCAGTGTTGTTCTCCTAAGGGGTGAATATTCGTCAAGGTGGAGATTGCTGTATAGATGGTTCATATAGAGTGGAACATAAGTTTACTGGATCAAAATGACTGACGCTTGAGAGGAGCGACGACATTGGTCTTGTGGGTTTAATTCACTGTTTGATTGACATGGACGTTGAATAGGTTGGGGGTGCGGGGGCAATGCTCTTGCGGTATGACACATGTGTATTTTTTTTCTTGTAGGGGCCCTAAAATCTTGTATGAGCTTGAGTTAGGGTTAGTATAAATACTGATGATATAAACTTATTATTCATATTGAATAAAATCTTCACTTTGTTCCCTGTGGACGTAGGCACATCACTGAACCACATTAAATACTTGTGTTGATTTCTCTATTTCACTTCTATATTATTTTACGTTTAAAATCTAACATTCATAAATTATTTATAAGGAGAAATGTTAGTAGATTTTATGGAATATATAGATAATAAATAAGCAATAATTATGAATATATGATTGAAATTAGTATTTTACTTTAATTCAATTTATAAATTGCTAGCCAAATGAAATTTAAACAGTAGTTGGGCAAAAACTTTTGCACCAGACATGTACGTCCATACATGCACGCAAGAAATGCGTAGATCATAAATAACCTCAATCATACAAGATAATAGCCGTAAATCATGCAACATACTAGGCTCAATGTATCGATGTGTACATGACTATAGGTATCTTGCTTGAGGAGTATGTTTGTAAGAATTGGACCTATCCAAAAACTTAGAAATGATAGGTCTACCCATATAATGAGGAAGGTTATGTTGGGCATGAAGTACAAATTTTTACAACACAATAGCTCCAACGTCAAGAGCCTAATGATGAGCATAAGTTTTGTTCTTCTTTAGCCCCTTCCCATTTTAATTTCTGAAACAGTAATATATTAATTTAAAATCGCAAGGACTTTTGACAAGCAATCAATTCTTTTGATTTTCAACCAACCATTGAAATTGAAATTTTCATTTTTGCCCTTAATCAAACACCCTCAAATTACGAAACAACCAATCGCAATTGTTTGACAATAACAAATGCTTTTTGGGGTACTTTTGGAACACAAGCAAAATAGATATAAAATATTCCATGAAATGAAGTTATAATGACAGCATTAATTGAATAATGACCCTACATTTACTGTACAAAAAATTGGACACAAAAAAGAAAGGACAAGCGCTTGATAGTGTCCAATTATCATCAGAAGCATTTAAAATTTGATAGTAGATGCACAATGACAGATGTAGACATTTTGAGTTAGGGGGCACAATCAAACATGCAAAAAAGTTATTGCCAGTTTGCCAACCACAATGTTGAAGTCGATAGATAGTTCGGTCCTTGCTACTATATAAAATCAAGTTGCTCATTCAAAAATTATTATACCGCTGCAAATTGAAAGGAGCAAAACTTATATTCCTATCTTGTAACGATCTGAAAATTTTTGACGCCATATTCCATATAAAATTTTCTATTAAAATTATGTAAATTATATTGAGAATATGTTATGCAAAAATAATAAACGTTAATAAAATAAGTGAATTTTTTTTAAAGAAAAGACGAGTTAAACTTTTCTTTTCAAGAAGTGCGTTTGAGGCATATATAACTATTTTTCGATTTTCGTTTGGATTATTTGATATGTCTACAATGTAGTTTTCGAAACGAGTTTCGAGATCACATAGGTAATTTATGAATTCAATTAATGAACGATCGTCGGAGAATTTTTAAAATTAGCATGTTATCGAAATTCTCAAAATACTAGTTTGAAACAACCTATTTTGACGAGCTGTAACATTTGTTACGATTGACCGTTTCTCGTATCGTTAACAACTTAAAAAACTAGGTTGTGAGCATTTCAAAATAATCTTAAGAATGTAATATTTTGACTTCGTTTGATATTCCGTAATGATCTTGCAAATTGAGACAAAAACATTAAAAAAAACTCAATTTTTTGGATGTTGGTGGATCACTTGACCCACCAAGCCCCACCGTGCATCCACTAGTGTAGATGCATAATTTTTCCCATAGTGTTAATTTGGTTAGTTTTGACAAAAAAAAAAA
>CAIGRT010071336.1:0-10471 GCA_903798405.1 Fraxinus platypoda | reverse complement strand
AAAAAAAAAAAAAAAAAAAAAAAAAAAAAAAAATCCAAGCATTTAAGGGTTCGTTTAGTATAACATATACTCTTACTTTTGCTTCTTGTAGAAGAGCTTCCTGAGGAAACAATCTTAATTTTTGTTTAGAAATTAATTTATATAAGAGTTTCTTATTTCAGAAATGATTTGAATAAGATTCCTCTAAAAGTCATTCTAATTAGATGAAGTCTTTTAAAAAAAATTAGCCAAATGGATTCAAAAGTAGCTTTTGAGTTTAAAAACCTTTTGTAACAGCTAATTTGGAGTGAAATTGACTTGATTTAGAAGGCAGTTACAATTTTCAAAGACGAGTCATTAATAAATTAGTTTTTACACACAATATGATACATTAGTTTAACAGACAATGCCTGTGGCATGTGGGCAACTTGATTCAGCAGAAAAACCCATAACTTGTGTCTTACACATCCAATGAAGCTGGCATATAATTTATATCCAGCTTTTATCAATTGAAAAACCACTTATTTACTTTACTAGTAAGTTAAATATTTTAAGTTTAGCCAAACATGACTTTGTGTGCTATATGTACCATACTTGTACATCTGAATCCTGGGGGACACGATAGAAATTCTACAATCTATTTCCAGATCAAATCACTTCATTGATTGAAAAATCAAAAGACGTGCACCTATTTGTCAGTGGCCACTTGCTATTCCTTATCTTGCTCCACAAATAGTTGCATATATAAACATAATCACAAGTATGTATAATCAAGATTGAAACTTTAAGAAAAAAACCATAAATTGATTTTATTTCTTCTTTTTGGTTATTTTCCTTTTTCTTCTTGTTAAACCACTTCATCTAAAAGTTTTAGTTGTAGATAAGGTCAAATGTATATCATTTGATTATTATATTCAAGACGTCCCCTCATATGTAGGCAAGATTTAGTTTTTCTCCATCAAGTCTAACACGTGCACAATTCATATAAATGAGTGGTGGAAATTAATACTTGAATCTATGCACAATTCATATATAAAAGTTTAAACTGTTGGATAAGGCAAATGTATATCATTTAAATATTATCTTCAACACTTCCTTATTTTATCTTCTTCCCTTTTTTAGTTATTTTTGTGAAAAATATGACAATGGACCACAATACCCTTAAACAGGAGGCCATGTGCAAGTAATGTGACATCTAAAGTAAAACAAACGTTTTCCATCTATTCGAACCTACTTGCACCAAAAAATGAAAGATTGGGGATCTCAATGCCAAAATAAAATGAACGTGGATCCCGAATGCAAAAAGTGGTATAGTTTGGGGACTGTGGTGTAGATTTCCCTAAATAAAAAGAAGTAGAAAAAATTGGTAGATTTACTATTCCGTGTGCTTTAGGCTCTGGAAGCTTGCACGAGTAATATGCTAGAATATTTTTGGATTTGTGTACATGCTAAAACATGCACTGTAGCCAAAGTTATGCCATTTTTATGCAGGAGGGTAGAAATCGAATTTTCGATTCAGCAAACTATTGGACTTCACACAGTCTACCCGACATTTCTAAATTATAGTTGACGTAAATTCTAAAAAAATGGGACGAAATGTACATTTAAACATTTTAAAAAGTATCATCTAAGTATTCACAAAAAATTACATAACTGAAAATTTTACTAGAAAGTTTAGTAGTACTCCATATCATCGAGCACTTGCTACTATGCCAAGCTACTGCCATGCCTTGAGTTAACATGTGATATTTTAATAGGGGATGAAAACCACAAGTAATACTCAATAGGAAACATTTAAATAAATAATGTAAAGAATATATTTTTCAAGAATGCAAACTTTGGTTATTTGTGTTACCGTTATTTGCAAAGAAAACCGATGAACATGCGGTCCACTTATTCTCAGATTTTGATAACCCCTTTCGAATACCAAAAATCATCATTTTCTTATCTTATTCGAACCACCAAATGGTGCTTCCATTTTCTCATGAGTAATACAATAACATCTTTACTACAAATTGAAAAAAAAATGATTTTTGCTTCAGTTACAAAAATGCTAAAAACTCCCTACAATAATTCTAAGGCAAGTACTATCGTGATCAAAACTTTAATTTAGAATTTTAGGAAGTGTCGTAGTGATGTAGTAATATAACCCAAATCATTTTCAAGTTCTATAAGAAAATTTCTTCTAAAACGAAGAGTAAAATTTTTTTCCGGTTCGCTACACCTTCCTTGCTTAAAATAATTTCATCCTCGAAATTTAACTTACTTGTTTAAGGAGGTCATGATACTTGGGAAAAATATTTTTCACTTTCCCAAGTAGCCTCATCCTCACCATGTCTACCATATTGGACTTTGACTAGTGGAACCTTTCAATTCCTCATAACATGGTCCTTTCTCTCTAGAACCACTGCAGGAGCTTCTTTGTACTTCATATCACTCTGGACATCAAGTGACTGAACATTCACTACATGACTAGAATCTGGGATATGCATTCTCAACATAGAAATGTGAAATACAATGTGCACTGCTGATAGTTCGGGTGGCAATACTAAGTGATATGCCACGTACTCAATTTTTTCAAGAACCTCAAATGGACCGACTAGGTCTTAATTTTCCTTTATTCTCAAATCGTAGTGTACCTTTCATCGGTGTCACTTTAAGAAATACTTTCTCGCCAACTTTAAAAGTAAACTATTTTCTCCTTTTATCGGCATAGCTCTTCTAAAGATCTTGGACAATTTTAATTCTCGATCTAATTTTATATATAATCTCTACAGTCTTCTCGACCAATTTTAGACCCAAAACTCTCATTTTACCAACCTCAACCCAGTATAATGGTGAACGACATATCGACCATACAAAGCCTCATACGACGTTGTGCCAATAGTGACTTGAAAGCTATTCTTGTATGCAAATTCAAGTAACAGAAAATGATCTTCTCAATTACCACCCAAATCTAGGACACAAGCTCTTAATCATATTTTCGAGAACTTGGATAGTTCGTTCTGATAGTTCGTTAGTCCGAGGGTGGTATGCAATACTAAATGTTAACTTCTTGGTACCCATAGCTTTTTGAAGGTCTATCCAAAACTTCGAAGAAACCTCGGGTTTCTATCTGATACGATAGACACTAGAAAACCATAATGTCGCATAATCTCTCTGACATATGTCTGTGTGAACTATTATAAGCTATAGGTTGTCCGAACCAATAGAAAATGAGCAAATTTTATAAGAAAGTCCACGATCACCCAGATTGTATCATGACTTCTCATCGATCTAGGAAAACCAACGACAAAATCCATTGTAATCTTCTCCCATTTCCATTTGGGTATGTCCATGGGATTCAATGGCCCCGAAGGCCTATGATGTTTAGCCTTCACCTATTGACAAACCATACGTTTGGACATAAACTTGGCTAACTTCCCCTTCATATTTCTTCATTAAAATGTGTTATGCAAATCTTTATACATTTTGGTTCCGCCTAGGTGTGTGACATAAGAAGCAGAATGAGCTTAGATCATAATTTCATTCATCAATTCATCATCCTTTGGCATGCACAGTCTATATTTAAATATCAAGACATTATCTTCGGCAATCTCAAATCCTTTCTTCTTCTCAGTTCCACATCAACCCTGATCTTTTCTAAAGATACTATTCTATCTCTGAGGGTCAGCTTCACAGTAAAACTGGCTAACATTGCTGATGTCCTTACTAGTGACGTTAACACTTCAATCCTCAGGTTCTATAAATCTCTAATCAAATTTCTGTCTACTAAGTGCATCAGCGACTACATTAGCCTTACCCGAATGGTAAATGATAGTGCAATCATAATCTTTCACTAATTCTAACCACTATTTGAGATTCTTGTGATCAGTGTAGATCTCACACTTGTTCCCGTATAGGTAGTGGCACCAAATCTTCAAGGCATGCACCATCTCTGCAAGTTTGAGATAATGCTTAGGGTAATTGTTTTCATATTGTTTCAATTGCCTCAAAGCATAAGCTATCTCTTTCTCTTGTTGCATCAAAACACATCCTAAACCAAGCTTGGATGCATCATTGTAAATCACAAAACCTTCTGAACTAGAGGGGATAGTCAACACTGGTGTTGATATTAGTCTGTCCTTTAACTCTTGAAAACTCCTCTTGCATTTCTCCAACCATACAAACTTAGTACCCTTTTGAGTCAACAGTTTCATAGGATCCGCTATCCTGGAAAATCCTTCTATGAACTGCTTGTAATAGTTAGTTAAACCTAGAAAGCTCATAATTTCTCCAACATTTGTAGGCTTCGGCCAATTGGTCAAAACCTTATCCTTGGATTGATCTACCTCTATCCCTCGTGTTGTTATAGTATGACATAATAATTCCACTCGGTCTAGCCAAAATTCACATTTCTTGAATTTAGCATGCAATTTCTCTTCACGTGTGTCTCCAAATCTATCCTTAGATATTCTTCGTGTTGTTGAGAATCTCTCGAGCATATCAGTATGTCATCAATATATACGATAACAAACATGTCTAAATAGTGATGGAATACTTCCATAAATAACGCAGGGGCATTCGTCAGGCCAAAGGGCATCATTGTAAACTTATAATGCCCATATCGAGTCCTAAATGTCATCATTGGTGTATTAGTCGACTTCATCTTCAGCTAATGGTAGCCCGACCTCAAATCAATTTTCGAGAACATCGATGCACTCTTCAACTGATCGAATAGATCCTCAATCATAGTAATAGGATAATTATTCTTGATCGTCAATTTATTTAGTTCATGGTAGCCGATGCAAGACCTCGATGTACTATCTTTCTTCTTTACAAATAGTACAGGGGCTCCCCATGGAGATATACTTGGTTTGATGAACCTTTTGCCCAGAAGTTCCTCTAATGCCATTTTGAACTCTTGTAATTCCTTCGATGCCATTTGGAACAAAGCTTTGGATACTGGAGTAGCTCCAAGTACCAAATCTATCGTGAATTCTACTCATCTATTGGGCGGAATACTCGGCAGATCATCTGGAAACACATCGACATATTGTCATATCACTGGCACATTATCTAATACTGTCTCTTGAGATGAAGTGCTAGTAAGACTGACAAGATACCTTTGACAATCATGCTTCCTCAATATCATCTCTGCCTTCAAAGTTGAGATGACATAAGGAAGTACTTTAATCTTCGACCCTCCTCTTCTCCCGGCCTTTCGAAAAATTACCTCTTTCTCAAACATACTATCATGGTTGGATCACCACTCAACTAGTCCATAATGAAAATAATATCAAAATCCTTTATCTCTATAACATACAAGTCAGCCTCTAAAGTCAGTCCAACAAAATTTTCTATACTACATTTGCTACCTTATCTGTGTCTATAGTTTCCCCTGATAGCATACTAACCTCTAGTATACTATCACTTTTCGGACATGAAGCATTAATCTTAGCTAGACATGTATCAGATATGAACGAATGAGTCAAACCAAAATCAGGAAAGTAAATATAAATACTAGAGACAATAGAATACCTGCGATTACGTCCGAATTTTTGGCAGTCTCGTCGTGAGTCAAAACAAACACCCTTGCTTTTTCTTTCTTCTCTTGTCGGGTTTCTCATTAATGGGCATGAAGAGGCCGCATGACCTGGTTGGCTACATTTATAGCAAACATACTTTCCATATAGACATTTCCCCTGCGACTTGTTACATTTAAGGACGTGTGCGTAAAGAATTGCATGGCTGACCCGCAAAGATCTGCTTCTTAAATCGTCCAGTGTTCTTATTCTTATCACGACACTTTCTTTTTCCAAAGTTATTACGTTGTCCCTAATTTACCGTCTTCATCTTGAGTAGGTCACTGTCTGAGCTTTCTTCACCACTGCCTGAGAAGTGGTGAGATCGTGTGAACTCACAATCTACATAATCTCTGTGCACAAACCCCTCTCGTAATGTCTTGCTTTCATGAGCCTGCTTACAAGGTGTGGGGCACATCAGGATAATTTCTCGAATTTACTCTCATTATGAGAAATCTCCATATCTCCCTGTACCAATCTTAAGAATTTTGTCTCCTTATTGTTTTACAGAGCTTGTGAGAAGTATTTTTTAGGCTGCTCCATCTTGAACTAAGTTCGAGTTAGATTAAGTTGTTCCTCCTCAATGCGAATGCGTGATTAGGATTCCTACCAATGGCTTGCTCTTCCGACTAACATAAACTCTGCACATAATACTTTTTGATTTTCTGGACAAGAGATGTGCCAGAAGATCTTCTCAATAGTACGCAACCACTCCTCGGCTACAGAGGGTCCTTCCCACCATTAAAAATAGGGGGTTGATATTTGTGAATTTGTTACACCATCGAAATAAGTGGTCTATCCGAGTATGTTGATTGGATCGATTGTGGCTAGGGGGTTGGTGGAGCCTGAGGTGTAGCCTGAACGGCCAAGGCCTACCTCGACTCATCATTCTCCCACTTTAACTGACTAATTGTCCTCGCTTGTACTATATTTCTATATATCAAAATAATTGCAATCTCATTTAAAGGAATCAACGATACTTCGCACAAATGGGAAAGAGATTTATAACCCAAAATCTTTTATTATTATCTCAAAGGAATCTTTCAAGAGGAATACAATATAATAAAAGAGCGTCGGCGGTGCCAGCATGCGCCATCTACACTGTTTTGAGACCAGTCAGCGCTGGAGAGCATAATTGCGCTAAAAGTCCTCCCTGGTCAATATCTTGATCTCTTCAAGCCCAAAACAAATTTCAATTCCCAATTGGACTTCCAATAGAACTTCAACTAGAATTTGTCAAAAAGACTTCGAATAAGATTCTAAAAACATTCCAACAAAAAGAATTCCTCTTAATATAACCCTGAATTAGGATTCTCAATCATCTTTAAAATAAAATTCGGGTCACTCCCTAATTATAACATTAAACTTAAATTTAAAGATGGAAATTCTGTTAACAAATAAAAATTAATTATATAGGTAATAAAAATAATATTTTAAGATAAAGAGATTTTTTTGTCGGTCATAATTTTATCTTAAAAAATTCACTTCACCAATATAATATATGTCCTTAAATAAAGTAATAAAAATATGAAAAAATAAATATTAATTTTAAAAACTCCTTGATAGTCAAATAACAATTGAAAAATAATAGTTACTAATATTAGAAACATACATAGTGAAATGAATTTATAAACGTATTTTTTTAAATAAATAAAGTAACTAAAATATAAATATTAAATTCTACTGTAAAATTCTATGGAGAATAAAATCGTAGTTAAAAAATTAACTTATAATAAAATAATTTTACTTATAAGTAACAATTTAGAAAAAAAATTAAATACATAGAAAAAATAATTTTTTGTTAGTGATAACGATTACATCTTGTTGACGGTCAACCTTTGTTGGTGATTACCAACAATATCATCTGCGACATTTCCGTCGGAAATTGCCAATGAAGGCGAGTCTTCATCGACGGTATTGTTGTTGGTAATTTCATTTGAGTTATCGACATATGTTGATGATTTCTGTGTCTATCCAAATACAGAAAAAATGCATATCGAGCATATTTGCAGGTGGTTCAGTTTGATAATCTTATTACATACTACCACCTCATGTATCGGAATCCAGAAGTCGGAGACTTGAATCAATTAGGAGCACAATTTAATGTTAATATAGAGAAACCCATGTAGCTTTGAAACATACATCTCCCCCATAGAAATGACGATCTTGAAAGCCAGTATATGATGTCTATTCTGAATTTTTTTCTTGGTATTCATCTTTAGTTTAACTTTTTAAATTTTATTATTATTTTCAAAATAAAAACCTAATTCTAAAAAGAAACATAGAAAGAATTTTTTTTTGGTCAGCGATATTCGATGAATTTTCATTTGTGATCAGTGAGCGGAGCATCGTCGTTCATTTCAAACATCGTCGACGAATTTTAGCATTCATGTTGTTGATAATTCTATTTGAATTACCAACATATATTGAAGATTTCTAAATCGACAAGTTGTTTTGACAATAATCATTTTCTCTATTATTATTATTGTTGTTGTTGTTGTTGTTGTTATTTCAGAGATGTTACGGACGTACGGTCTATTGCTGCTTTGTTAAAATGATTCGTGGACGAATTGAAGATTGAAATAGAAGGGCCTAAGAGATTATACACTGATAATAAGATACCTATTAGCATGACATAGCAGACAATCCAATTTAACATGACAGGAAAAACTCATAGTTCTGTGTCATTTTATTCGACGGTGGATTGGATTTCGTGGGTTGTTACTATAGTATTGCATAATTTTGATCTTAACCAGGTTGTAAAGGTATAGCCATCTCCAAAGATGGGTATAAGATGCGAAATAATACGTTGTCATCAATTTATCATACTTAAATTTAAAAAGAAAATTAGCAAAAACAAATTAATGTACATTATTAAAAAGGAAACATTGCTTTAGATTAAAATAAGGAAAAGAAAAAAAAAATTGAGCTCAGCAACAGTTATTGGTACAAAGAACCGGCTCATGTCCCGGTGAAGGCCCCCGTCCCTTCTCCAAAGAAGGCTCCGGTTCATGCTCCGGCACATGCACCAGCAAAGCACCACCATGTGCCTCCTCCCAAGAAAGCTCCTATCCATGCTCCAGCAAAACCTCCTGTTCATCCTCCATTAAAGGCTCCCGCTTCTCCCGCTGCTCCGATACATGGTATGTTGAATATTAAGTTTAAATAATTACGTTTGTCTCTTCCAAACAATTAAAGATTTTAAAATTTAAATGACGTTATTCAAAGTGGTATCCAGGGAAGGAGTAAAGGAGAACAAATTTTTTATTTTTTATTTTTTTGGGCTGATACATAGAGGAAAAAAATTTCCCATTTTTATTTTTATTTTTTCGCCTTAAAAATTTGATGAGCTTGGGGGCAAGCATGGGCGCCTCTGGTGGTGTCACTGCGTGCAAGGTACCCCTTGTGAAAATTGTGCATATTTTAGGCATTTGATTGAAAAATGAATCTAACCTGCAAGTGAGGGTGTGTTAAGGCATAAGTTAAAAAAATAAGTTTGTCAAAACTTTTAGACGATGCGGTGGTCGACCAATACTGTATCAGAGTAGTTAGAGGTCCATTTATAAAAGAAAAATGTCACTTGTACACTCTTTCCTTGACATCATTGGGTGAAAAAACTGCGCAAAATTTAAATTATCTAATGATGTGTTGCCACGTGGTAAAGTGTAAAAGAAAACGTAAATGATGATGTACATGTAGCATGATTGTTATAAAAATTGTGTACATATCAAGTCAATGACCTTCTCGACTCGTTTTTTACTCTCCTGCAGGTTGTGTGGCCATGTATGAAGAGTACTGCAAACCAGTGAGCCCCAAAAGGCCATGCATGAAAGTATGTATTGCGTGCTGTGCCAAGTATAAATGTGTACCCGTCGGATCTAACAAATGCACCAATTGGGGTTGGGTCATGATCCATGGAGAAATGGTTAACTGCCCTTGAATTAATTTGTTGGATCCATTTCACATTTATGTTATATTTTATAATGTTGTTTTAAATAATGTGCACGACTTTGTTGGTGTATGCAGTGATTATTTTTGTTAATAAAGCTTGTTTCTGTTGGTGGTGGAACTCCAAAACTTCAAAGATCCGGGCTCAGTATTGAAGTAATCAACCACCACAAGTTCAACCAAAACACAAATCAATTTTCCCCCTAACGGTTGCTCTACGGTTTGCCCACAAAGGGATGAATGTGAATATTGTAGCCTCAAAGGATTAGCCACAAAGGCTAAGGAAGAGGGAGAAAAAACAGAGCACAGAAGGGACGAAGCCAAGGAAAGAAGTACAAAGCCACGGACGCTGTTTTTCTCACTAACACGGTTGCCCAATTTTCACACTAACTATCAATAGTAACGGGGCAGCGTATATAAAAGGTTAGGTATGGGCTTTTAGGTTTAGGAAATAATAAAGCCCAATAGGAAATATACTATTGGGCTGTCAACCAGAAAAAGCACTATGCCAAAAAAGGCCTTTTGCAGCGGCCAAAAAACGCTGCAAAAGGCCTTTTGCAACGTTTTATCATGTGTTGCAAAGTGTAGTGTTGTCAAAGAGGGAAGGGATACGGCAACGTTTTTTAAACGTTGCCGTAGAGTCTTTCGCAATGTTTTTTAAACGTTGCTAAAGAGTCTTTGGCAACGTTTTTTAAACGTTGTCGTAGATTCTTTCGCAACGTTTAAAAAACGTTGATGTATCTCTTCCTTTGGTTTTGGCAACATTTTACAAACGTTGTCGTTGGTCTTTCTAATATTTTTTATAATTAATTCGCATTTTTATATATGCATGCCTTCCTGTACTACCGGAATAAATATCCAATATATAATGAGAAGTGACAGACATCAAAAATAAATATAAGAAATCAGGATTAAAATAGGAAAACAAATTGCATTGAAATTAAACCATGCTAGTGTATACATTGTGCAATATTCACTCC
>CAIGRT010071300.1:0-10515 GCA_903798405.1 Fraxinus platypoda | reverse complement strand
AATTATATCTTATATTGAACTAGAAATTCAATTTGATTTTTCGGCATGATTAATTGGACCATTACTGGATTAATAATGATATGAAATTAAAAATTCAAATGGATATTTAACGAAGAACTATAAAAATTTTCAATCCAACTCTTGATCGAAAATTGATCATTAAACATCATTAGCTAAAATAGGGACTGAATTTCATATATTTCAGAAAATTAATTAAGGTGATAAATGGGGTCATATCATCCTCGACGTTGACCATCTAGATATTATTTGNATCATCCTCGACGTTGACCATCTAGATATTATTTGTATCTAATAGATTTGATACATATACTAGATGATTGCATGCTGATTACAACTTGAAGTTTGTAAAATTACCGTTTAAATTTTAAATTAGGTGCATAATTTTCAGATTATACAATCAAAACAATGTGTCTTGTCAACGTTAGTAACCATAAATCTCAATATTTTAATAAGTGTTAGTAACAATATTACTTGTCAAACGCTTTCAATTAATTTAATTGAGAACGAAGTACTTCTCATTTCTGTTTATGGAAAGCATCATGTCAATATCAAGTTCTCCCTATTATAATTGACTTATGCTCAAAGCTTGATTTCTTCATCTAATTATTTTGATAGTACAATATATATGTACAATTAATCCACTACATTGCACTATGATGAAAAGTAAAGAATGATGATAATAAATGTGTAGAACCATTATCCTAAATGGGTGATATTTTATAACGCTGTAAAATTAATTGTCAATTTAATTAGACAATTCTCTTGACATTAGGAGAGGTATTAAGAAACTAGAAATAATGTAGAAATACATCATTATCTAAATTCTCGTAAAAAATAATTCAAATCAGAGATTCAAAAAATAATTTATATAGATGTATTTAGTGACCAAAGAGATCACCAACATCTCACGCACCAATTTTAAATGCTCCAACACATATTGATGTCCTAAGAGGACAATTTGTTAGCATTATATTTGATATATCTATGACACTCTTGAAGGGTGATGATATTCGATTCTAATATAAAAACTTCAAATAAAAATGGAGCAATTAACAATATGGTCTCACTAAAAATGCATATACTCTTGATGAGTATTTAGATATAACACATTATAAGACCTTAGATGAGGTTCATGTAACTGATATATTGAAAATTGAGATATCTCAATATGTTATGTCATTATTTAAAAGAATAAAATCGTAAAAGAAAAAAATTGTCAACACTTTTGAACAAATTGTACTGCATCATATAGCGAGGAATCAAAATAAATGCTTCTTAATATATCGATTGAAGTAATGATTGGTCAAATAAAATGGACGCAACTCTAAACTGAATTTATTAGAGAAATTTGAAGCATCTGGACCTGCAATCCGAAAATCTAAAGGTATATACTTATGTGAAAAGAAAATGAAAAAAAAATGAAGTCATAATATGTAATGTACAACTCTCAACATAGTGAATTTCGCAAATATTGTGGTAGATAAAATCACGAGTTCATATCACGTTATCTTAACGATGCATAAAATTTGATATACGTTATAGTCAATTTATCTGTCATGATTATTAATGTTATCTATAAAGAATTTAATATGTTTTAATCATAATTCAAGTGATATTATCATGTGAAAAGTAAATATGCATTGTATTCTTTTTTTCTTGATAGAGGTTTATCTCATGGATTTTTCTGACAATGTTTTTTTGTGAGACAACTTTTGTAGCTGTACTCTTTTTCCTTTGATCAAGTTTTGCTCCATTGGATTTTCTTGACAAAAGCTTTAACGAGACAACATTTTTTTACTCCAAATTATTTATACTCCTTTTCGTTTGTTAGTATTTTTGTCCCATCGAGATTTTGTTAAATAATTTTTCAATAATATAGTTATTGTGTAAATAGTCATTCAAGGGGGAGTGTTGTAAATATAGTAGTATTTATGAATGACTTTTATACGTTTGCAGTCCTAGTCGTTATGGCTGCTGTATCCCTTATAGCCTTAATTTTTTCCTATAAATATGTGGTTTTTGTTTTAATAAAACATACAAATCTATTGACTTATCTATCTAATTTATAACAAAAAGATGTATATTATCTATTATCTATTTATTTTATACAATTCTCATATTTTTCATCTCATTGTTAAAAAATTGACTCCACTATTAATTTAGGGACAGTATGAGTAAGCACCCAAATTCGAAGAAAAAATAAATAGAGACCAAAAGCACACGTTTTAATATAGAATGAAATGATAAGTGAGATACAACGAAATTGAATTGTTCGGATCGAAATGTGTAGATGTCAAAGCTAGGGATCTAAAATGTAGTTTTCCCATTTATTCAAGGGTGGGGTATGGACAAACAGTTTGCCAGGTTGGTTTGAACTCTTTATCAAAGGATGAACCGCATGTGCATAAGTTTGGTTTCTTGATTCCAACGTAAAGTAAATGTATTTGTGTGTAAGAAAAGGGCAGTGACAGTCTATCTACAAATCATATGATGCAAAAACACTCATCATTCATTTCGCAACTTCCAACGTGCTGCCTGCCTGTGTTCGGATTCTATTGAAATCACCGCCAAACTCATCATCCACGTGAATCATTTTCATGTTTTCCTAATCTTTTCCATTTTACACTATTTAGTTCCTTTGTCATCTTGTTCGATGAATATTATAAATTTATTTGAATTTCATTAAATAATATGATAGTACGTTAACGTCAAATAAATTGATACTTAATATTAGCGAGACTAATTAGTTTTACCTATGAAGTATCGACACAAGCACGTGTGTTCGACATGCAATTTTATTAAAAAAGTACTGACACGACATCTCATCAACACATTGATTAAATTTTTTAAAAAAATTCATTTGTGTAGCATAAATTTTGTTTTATACTCGTTATTAGTTTTTTTGTCAAAACCTTTTCATATATGAGTACTTATTTATTATTTAATAGTAACTTTGAGTTAAAAATATATAATATTTTTGATAAAAAAAAATGACCATGACAGTGTTCGAGGAATGTCGGTATCCGACACCTGTCGAACACGTACACGCTACCCTAATTAAAGTGTCCGTGCTACATAAAATTTTACTATTGCGCTTATTGTTTGCTCTTGATGGAATTTTATTGGAAATGAAGCTAAAAAATGACACATATTTAAAGTAATACTATAATTGATGATAAAGTCGAGCAAACTTTTTAAATACAGTACAATAGTTGCATTGTGATATAAATGAATAATATGTGCTTTTGAGTACTGAGATTACATCCAATCTCTAGACTTATAAGTAGTTTATATACTCGTAAAGTCGGACTTGATAATTCTCTTGCCAGAGGGGGAAGTTTTTAACGATAAATTTTATTAATTAAGTATGACATATTTATAAAAAGGTAATGTTATTTAGTATCATTGGTGACACCATTCTAGATTACAATCAAATGATAGATTTAGCTTTTCTTTTCATTTTTTTTCTTGAAGATATATTTGTTTTTATCTGGGAGTTTTTTATATGCATTTTTGTTAGGGAGAAATTTGAATAAATAATGTGACATGAAGAAACACATGATAAGTATACATATAGTGATAATGTGACAACCCTAATTTTTGTTAGAAATTAACCTTTATTCCACAAATCATTTACAAAGGCAGGCCAGTCAATCTACAGTCACAATGAAAGACTAGGCAAGAAATCAGTGTGAGAATGCTAAATGAAACTTAAAACATAAAAACATAATACTTTATTTGTACAATTCATGGTTATATAAATTTTCCTACATAAATTTTTCATCTTCACAATCAGAAACCTTCTTCAAGCTCCTACCATCTCAACCGGAGAATCTGTGATTTGCAGAGGTTCGACTTGATGCTTTCCGTGCTTAGGTTGATGCTGCGACCAATATGTGTGGGCAGCTAGGACTCGATTCAACAACTCCTGCGGCACGGGCTCTCCCCTACGTTGCTGAGGAGATATGCTTGCAGTATGAACTAGGGTCTTCCATTTATCCTTTAAACCAACCAAAACCCATATTAGAGATGCAAAGGGATGATTATTGAGTCACTAATCGAATAATTAAAATACTATCAACCTAATCCATCCCATGTGATTGTTCACTGGTTTTCATGCAATCATTTAGCACTCTACCAATATTATAAGCCTAAAGCATATGGAGTTGTCCTAGGATGATGACATCTTAGCCAAACATAAAAATATTCACACACTAAAAAGAAAGGCACCAATTATAAAAGACCAAAATGTATTATATAAGACATGAGATCTCGATAAAGATACCAAGTAATAAAGAGTAGATTACTGATATACCTTCAAGTCCACATAAGTTCTATGATCTGCATCCTCAAATGCGCACATTTTAACATTACGCCACCTGCAAAATTAAAATTTAATCAGAATTTCAAATTCATTGATTAAGGAACAAATCTTAAATATGTTCACCCCTATACCATAAATATTTATATATCACAGACCTTCCAGTTCCCAGTTTTTCAACTGCTTCAACCAGGGCTTCCACTTCAGCCACAGAGAAGGGTCTCCTAGTCCTACGTTGCGAAAGTTCATTATGTTTACGTTTTGAGTTAAAGGGAACTACTGCAAGTGCCTCCATATTTGTTGGAGGGACTGGAACCAAGGCCTTGGAGTCGGGCAATGCTTCATCTTTTAATGCATCGGTAGGGGCATTTGGGGAGGGTTTTAATTCATGGTTGCTACCAATATCATTGTCCAACTTCATAGCTAGACGAGGATCAAGTGAGGCCTTTGAAATGCCCGAATCAAAATATGGACTGGCTGGAGACCTGAAAAATAAGATACATGATTAGTAGGACATTGTCATGTTTTCATAAGATATCATATGTGGAATATGTGTTTCTAACTTTTATCCAAAAATGAGCTCATTGAGAGGAAAATATATTTTTTGTCCCCTATTCTTCCATTATTTATATTGTTATATTCAGTAATTGAGAAGCAAGCCACGGATTTTTGAAATTAGAATGATTTCATAAAAAAAAATAAAAAAAACTAAAAAAGGTCTTGAATTTTATATGACGATTAAATATTCCTGTTGAAGCTAAGCAAAGCACATCCGTAGGAACAGTAAAATTTCTAAAATAACAAAATCATACATTCCTCTGGCTTGTTAGAGTTTGACACCCCACCCCCACACCCCCCAAAAAAGGCTAAAAACATTACCATACCTGGATGATTGTAGATCTGCATTACATTGTAATACCAGAGGAAGATCTTTTGGAGTCCTCGGTCCAGAAACATGTGTAGAACTTGGCTCCAATGCAAAACCAAGTGTATCGAGGTTGCTACTTTGAGAAAATCCAGCCTGCCGTAGAGTTCTATTGTCGTCTCTAACCTTCTTCCCTTGAAGAACTACCCCAACTTGTAGTCCACTTCGAAGAATAGCAGTGACTGCCTCCATCACCATCCTCTGTGGGAAGAACAAGGTTAGAAACCAGCAGACTAAACATTAATAAAGGGATTTGCTTCGCAAATTTCATCAAAGAAATGAAATTCAAGAACTAGGGTTATTTCTAAATGCATGTTAATTACAAGTAATGGGTAAAGCCAAGAGAAATGGATCTAAAGATAAGAATGCATGTCTAGAAAATCAGGAAAAAAGCTTAAATTTCAGATTTTATACGTTGTATTAAATGAAAACAACAATGAAAGTATGCAAACCTTCAGAGAACCAACGGTTGCCGTTTCAGGAACCTCAATTTGAAGTTCTGGCACCCTGAATGACTTGATGTTAAATTTCACTGGCGTGGGTAAAACACATATGTTAGAACTTCTTCGAACAAAAATACAGGTAAAGATGAAAAGTCAAGTATATAAATCCATAATGAAAAAATCTGGTACCCTTAGAGTCCTTTGATTTTTGATGAGCTTTAACTGAAGCTGACACTCCATGTTCTGCAAGAAAATAAGAACAGTTATATTGGAAGACTGCATAACAATAGAACTTCCAATTCCAGACGAGATAAAGGACCTTTATGCAGGATTGTAGCTGAGCTACTCTTATCTCCAGTCATCTCCTTCTCAGGTAAATTAGAGACACTTTCGCTGCTGGCCTCTTGGTCATATGCAACTTCAAAGCTGTGATGAAACAATTTCCTTTTCTTAATTGGGGCCCAATGACATCTTTCTCTTTTGCAAATGTTTTTCCTGTATCGGTAAAAGTATTTCATTCCCTCACCTGAGAACAAAATTCACGTAGGAGAAATTGGATAATCAGTTACATAATGTTAGATAGTTTATGAAAATACAGAAATTCAAACTTATAAGAGAGACAATTTTTTTTTTCTAAAACCACTTACTGGAGTTATAAAATTCACGATCTTTGAATTTTGGAGCTACTTTCCTGTATTTAGATGTCAGCATCTTCCTCGTTCTATGGTATCCATTGCATGGTTGTAGCCTAAAGGGCCTTATCTTGGTGCTAGGTTTATTGCACCCAAAAGAATTTTCGTCATCATCTCTAATACCTAACTTTACATCATTCCTGTGCTTTTGCAACGGAGCACCAGGAATTGGGTCCTTATACAAGGACAACTGTACACTACTCTCTGAGTTAACCAGTACATTAGTATTCACACATTTCTCGATTGGATCTTTTACACTGGATGTGTTAGCCATGGTTAAGTCGCCTACCTGTTCTCTTTCATCCACCAACTGTTCTGGTCCATCGTCCATTTTAGGGTCATAAATATCACCAACATCATCCGAGCGTCCCTCTACTTTACAAGGGAAAGTTCCATCTGAACTTCTGTCCTTGCACATTTCCAACTTCATATCATAATCAACTTTTGTGGGCAAATCGCGACTTGCAAGTGCAGAAGTGTGTTCCAAGAGAGAATCATTTTCTGCTTGTGGAAGTCCCTTGCCATTTGATAAATTATTGCGATCTTGAATAGAAATTTCTGGAACAAACGCACTCTCGACACAACTTCCCTGGTCAAAGTACTTGAATTTCAGAGCTTTATCATTTTCAGGTAGCCCAGTCTTATTACCATCTCGGTAAAAGCCAGGATGCACTTTCCCTTCGGCTGCATTACTTGAAGTGGAGCTTTCACTCTCCTGTAGCAACTTGCCAGCTACAGCTGCAAGTAATTCAAATGCAGAAATTGTGCTGTCTTCCACCAATTTCTTTCGTGGGCTTCTCCTCTGGGAAGAAATATAAAGCTGAGATGCTTGGGAACATACTGAGTACTATGAATAGTAGAAACAAATATAGCTTAAAACACAAAAGCACATGCTCACCCTAATTGATCTAGGTGCTCTGGGAATAACCGGGGTTCTGTAGCCACTGAATCCATAATCCTGCCTCTTCTTTGACACCATGACTCAGGCAGCATGCCACGATAAGATCATCAAATACCGTGGTGTAATGTTATGAAATCACCCTCAACCTATAAAATATTCCACAAGCATTTTATCAATTAACAGAAAAATGGGAACATGCAAATTGCAGAGCTTCCCAGAAATAATCAGTAAATCAAGACAGGGTAGTGGAGTGAAATCTAGAAACCAGAAAGTATGATTGCTTCAGCAGGGGGAAATCTATAAAAACCAATGACTGAAAACAAGAAAGTAAAAGATGATCTAGAAATGGGATCTATAATTGAAATATAGCCTTTCCAGTCTCTAATGCACCAAACTTGAAATGAACCGGGTTTTTTTCTTCTCTATTTGAGACCTCCTTCTTCATCAAAAAGTGGAAGTTTATCCCAAACAAAAATAGATAACAATTCATCAAAATTATGCCAAGGTTAGACAACTGCATTTCAATTGAAGACTAAGAACAGAAGTCATGAACATATAATTGATCATAGATCTTAACAATAAGAAGATTTTAAACTGATACCCTACAAAAATAATCAAATGATTCACCAGAAAATCAAGTCAAAATGGAGCTTAATAGTCCGGATTAATTTACTGCGTGAAATTCTTCCACATGGCAGAACGTTATTTAACAAAACCTTCAATAGAATGGAAACCGGATACGATTGTTAAAAAAAAGACTTCAAATTCGTCAGATCCAGTAATATGATCCTGGCTCTCATCAACTGAAATTCAGATCGCTGGAATTTTCATCAAATGTAAGAAATACAAACGTAGGGATTTAAAAGGAAAAATCTAGCGGAAACCAAAAAAAAAAAAAACAAAAATTCAAATTCCAAATTAACTGTTCAGTTTATTCAAACAAGAACTTTCATTTGGAATTTAACCCAAGCAATCGAATGAAATAAGAGAATTTTAAAGATTCCGATCAGATCTCTGCAGGATCAACTTCAATTTCACCAAAAACCAAAAAGAAAAACTTGCCTGATTTACATAATTCTACACGCTGATCAAATCAACACTACAAAAATAATTCTAAAACTTCAAATCCAATCAAGAAAAGGAACAATTGAAATAAATAGATTATTACCTGACGATTGATCGATTTGATGAGAAATATATGCGTTTGCTTGTATTTCTTTGCTGTTTCTGTACAGATTTTGAGAATTACGAATTTACGTAACGCAAATGAACAATTCCATGAAAAGAAAAAAATTATGATCGGGACAAGAGTTTTAAAAATAAATGAAAAAAAAAAAAAGAGCTTTTATAGTTATTAAACCTCTGGGTTTGGGAAAACCAACCAACCAACCAAATGTAAAACCGTGCTAAACCCCGATCTGTATATATTGTTTTATACAGTTGACCCCCAACCGAACCAGCCGGTAAAAGGGGCAAAATTGTCCGGTTAAACATTGCCAACCTGTGGCCACCCCTTCTTATTCTCTAATCTTACGGTTTTTGTGGGTAGGAATTAGGGAGAGGTGGTGTGGAGAGGACAGTTGGACCACTTCCTAACAATTCTCAAACTATTTACAACCACCACTATATCTATCTATCTATCGCTCGCCTAGATAGAATGTGCCACGTGGCACCATGTGTAATATTATGTCACTCGTTCGATCGATACAGAAGTTACCTTTTATGTAACGAAATTTGTAAGAGTCGTTCTCGTTCATGTCAAATTTTTGTATCATTTAATTTTAATTGATAAAAGTAATCGACATTAATGATCTCATGCGTCTCGATCAATGCATACTTTATGTTAGGTAAGGAGTAATAACAAATCTTAGTTAAATGCGGTATATCTTAACGTTAATTTAACGTACCAATTACTAATTAAGTATATTCAAACATGAAACTTAACTAAAAAATAGTTTATGTAAAACATGCTGCCTATGAGAAGAATTTCTTATCTCGAATTTCCGAGTCAAATCAATCCTAAAAGAATATGGGATGAAGAAAAGAGTAAGCAAATTGTTATATTTGCAATGTTTGGTTGAATAATTTTATCCGATAAGAGTCACATTAATTAAGGCTTCCAACTTTAAAAAATTTCAGCATAATCTCCATACAATGCCGTTGACGATCATCGATTGAGTATCTCATTTTGCTCTGTACTTTCCTTTTCCTTACTATAATTCTGTTGAAAAATATAAGGTGCACAAAGAGGTATGTAGATGAAAACAAAGAACAAAAAATCAGAAAATTGGAGAAACCCGAAAAGAAGATCAATGAGAAGATGAGAAAGAAAGCCCGAACACGAAACCGTTGTCCTCAAATTATATTTGTCCCATCTTGGATTGAAAATGATGCTTAAAGGGATTATGACAAATGGTTTGCAAGATTAATCAAATCTTGTAAATGGTTTAACACTTAAAAACACTAGTAAAAATCATCCAAAACTTGAAGAACACAAAAAATGAATATTTTTGAATATGTATGAAGGATTTTTTTGATTTCAATGATGTGTTGAATGAATATGTTTTCAAGAATGATATTGATCATTGATCACATTGCATTTGAACATTGATCACCTATATATAGGCTTCAATAGTTTCTCACGAAATGGTGTCAAAATAAGATGAAAAGTCACTAAAATTCAAACATCAACGGCCATAAACGACTATATTTTCTCTATGCGGTGTGACCACATAGTTAATGCAGTTACAAAGCCTTTAGTCCCGGTATATGGCTATGTGACTGCATGCCATATTGAACTATGCGGTCGCATAGTTCATCATTTTGGTTTCAAAATTCATTTTTTTATTCCACGACCAATTTTATTAACTTTTGAATAATATTTTCAACAAATTAATTAAAATTTTATTCAGCATTTTTTGGTTGACTTACTCTTTTTTTTTTAAAATAAAAATTTACTTTACAAATCAAGAACACTCATATTTAGGTTGTATGCACGAGTACGGTGTATGCAAAGCTCCCCTGTGCAAATTTAAAAATATATAAAATTAGAGAATTGTGTACTATTTAACCCTAGTTATCTTAACACTCGTTTGGTTCAAAAGATTTCATTTGCCAAATTCAAATATAAAGAAGCTTTGATTATATTGAGAAATAAAAACGATAAGAATAATGATATAGGATGACGTCAATAATTATCCGCGTACGCGGGT
>CAIGRT010071296.1:497-20476 GCA_903798405.1 Fraxinus platypoda | reverse complement strand
ACGTGGTGCGATAGGACCGTAGCACGCCAGGGAGTTCTTCTACCCATCCTCCCTTTAGATTATCAAGCTTTGCTTTCAGTGTAGGCTTGATGATCTTATTGATAGCTTCAACCTGGCCATTAGCCTAAGGGTGATTTGGTGTAGAGAAATACTTATGTATCCCAAGCTCTTTACAAAAGTTTGCAAAGCGAATGTTGTCGAACTGTTTTCCATTACCTGTTACGATGGAATGAGGTATTCCAACTCTGCATACAATTGATTTCCATATGAATTCAGTAGTCTTGTGCTCGGTTATTTTGGCCAAAGGTTCGGCTTCAACCCATTTGATGAAATAATAGACTGCCACAATTGCAAACTTTGTGCCTCATTTTCCTGTAGGTATGGGACCAATTAGATCGACCCCCCATTTTGAGAAAGGACATGGTGCCATTACATAGTTCAGCTCTCCAGGTGGGAGATTGATGTTTGGAGCGAATCGTTGGCACTTGTCGCACTTTCTGGTGAATTCCAACGCATCTTATTTCATGGTCGGCCAAAAGTATCCTTGGCGTATGATTTTATGAACTAATGACTGTCCTCCAACATGGTTCTCACATATGCCTCCATTCACTTCTTCCATGGCACGTAGTGCTTCTTCTTCATTCAAGCATCTGAGCAAAGGCATAGAATAGCCTCGTTTATACAGGACATCATTGATTAAGGTGTACCTTACTGACCTTATTCGCAGTTTTCTTGCCATGATGGGGTCCTCAGGGCATAAGCCTGTTTGTAGATACGAAACGAACTCATCCATCCATGTTTGTTTGAGGTTGGTCACCATATGAACATTTCCAGATTCCTCAATGGCGGGGCGATGAACTCTTCCTATTGGTATGCTATCAAACCTCTCAATTCCTTCACTTGTTGCCAATTGAGCTAGGGCGCCATCATGTCCATTTTGAGTTCGTAGAACTCGTTCAACCTGGACATTCCCAAACTTCTGTAGCTCATTTTTTACGAGCTGAAGATAATTGCTCATTCTTTCTTCCTTAGCTTGGTAAGCTTGGTTGACTTGATTTACTAATAACTGAGAGTCGCTATATGCAATCAAATTGTCAATCTTTATTTCATTCACCATTCTTAGGCCAGCTATGAGGGCCTCCTATTCAGCCTCGTTGTTAGAGGCATTGAAATCAAACAACAGTGCTTCGCAAAACAACTGTTGATTCAGACTTATCAACACGATTTCAGCCCTTGCTTATTCGTCTATGGAGGATTCATCAACAAAAAGTTTCCAAGGCAGGCGATGAAACGATTATTCTGTTGGATCCGAGCTGAACTCAGTAATAAATCGACAAGGGCTTGGACTTTTATGGAGGTACGCGGCTTGTACTTTATGTCAAATTGACTGAGCTCAACCGACAATTTCACCGTTCTCCCTGAAGTATCAGGTTTCTGTAATACTTACCTTAGTGGATAATTGGTTAAGATTTAGATGGGATGTTCCATGAAGTATGGTCTTAGTTTCCGAGCTGCTATGATTACTGCGTAAGCTATCTTTTCCAGCGGAGAATAATGAACTTCAGCATCATGCAAAGCCTTGCTAACGTAATAAACAGGGTGCTGCACTCCTTCTTCTTCCCTAGTTAGTACCGCACTAACAACATGCTCAGAAACTGCCAGATAGAGCATTAATGTTTCTCCTGTCTTTGGTTTTGACATCACTGTGGTTGCGCCAAGTGTGACTTCAGCTGGTCAAAAGCGAGCTGGCACTCTGATGTCCATTCGAACTTTTTTCCACCTTTTAATGTTTCAAAGAAAGGTCTGCATCTATCTGTTGATTTCGACATGAAACGGCTAAGGGCAGTTATTCGTCCTGTTAAACTTTGAACTTATTTAGGCCTAACTGGGGTACGCATTTCAACAATGGCCCTTATTTTTTCTAGGTTGGCTTCAATTCCTCTACGATTTACAATATATCCCAAAAAATTTCCCGAGCAACACCAAAGGCACATTTGTGGGGATTCAGCTTCATTCCGTAGGTTCTCAAAATTCCGAACATCTCGGCGAGGTGCTGCTGATGATTCTGGGCATCCGTGCTTTTGACCAACATGTCGTCGACATATACTTCGATGGTCTTACCAATTTGTTTGGCAAACATAAAATTAACCAAGCGTTGATAGGTTGCTCTAGTGTTCTTGAGGCCAAACGGCATTACTTTAGAGACCTATGTCAGTGATAAAGGCTGTGTGCTCTTGATCAAGTTCGTACATGGGGATCTGATTGTAGCCTGAATATGTATCCATGAAACTGAGCAGATCATGTCAGCAGTAGCATCCACCATCTGATCTATTCTTGGCAAGGGAAAACTGTCCTTGGGACATGCTTTATTTAGGTCGGTGAAGTCGATACACACCCTCCAATCCCCATTATTCTTCTTGACCAAAACAGGATTGACAATCCACTTTGGATATTTTGCTTCTCGGATGAATCCATTCCGGAGCAGCTTTTGTACCTCCTTGTTTAGTGCCTCGTACCGTTATGGATTTAAAGGTCTTCGTCGCTGCTGTTTAGGCCGCACCAAAGGATCAACAATGGCCCTTATTTTTTCTAGGTTGGCTTCAATTCCTCTATGATTTACCATATATCCCAAAAAATTTCCTGAGCGACACCAAAGGCACATTTGTGGGGATTCAGCTTCATTCCGTAGGTTCTCAAAATTTCGAACATCTCGGCGAGGTGCTGCTGATGATTCTGGGCATCCGTGCTTTTGACCAACATGTCGTCGACATATACTTAGATGGTCTTACCAATTTGTTTGGCAAACATAAAATTAACCAAGCGTTGATAGGTTGCTCTAGTGTTCTTGAGGCCAAACGGCATTACTTTAGAGACCTATGTCAGTGATAAAGGCTGTGTGCTCTTGATCAAGTTCGTACATGGGGATCTGATTGTAGCCTGAATATGTATCCATGAAACTGAGCAGATCATGTCAGCAGTAGCATCCACCATCTGATCTATTCTTGGCAAGGGAAAACTGTCCTTGGGACATGCTTTATTTAGGTCGGTGAAGTCGATACACACCCTCCAATCCCCATTATTCTTCTTGACCAAAACAGGATTGACAATCCACTTTGGATATTTTGCTTCTCGGATGAATCCATTCCGGAGCAGCTTTTGTACCTCCTTGTTTAGTGCCTCGTACCGTTATGGATTTAAAGGTCTTCGTCGCTGCTGTTTAGGCCGCACCAAAGGATCAACCCCCAACTTATGGCACATGACTTTTGGGTTAATTCCTTTCATGTCAGCATGTTCCCAAGCAAAGACATCAAGGTTTTCCTGGAGGAAGCTGATGATCTGATCTCTTAGTGGAGACCATAGTTCGTGACCTATTTTTAGTTCTTTTTGCGGACTACCTGTACTGATCTTAATAACATCCAGCTCTTCCACAGGTTCTCCCTCCAGTACTTTTAATCGCGGGTCCAATGAGCTCGGCAAAGGTTCTGCCGTGCACGTCATACAGATCTCCGTAGGGTAATGAATCTTTCTTCCTTTTAAATCAACCACCACTTGACACTTATCAGCAGTATCCTTATTCCATTTGACCTGCCCTGTATTATAGGGCGTGGGGAATTTGATGGATTAGTGGTACACTGATACTATTGCCATGAGGTCAAACAGCAAAGGTTGTCCCATAATCACATCATAAGGGGACTTCGAGTTCAGAACCGCAAATTCCGCATTCACTTTAATTCGGCTAGGGGAGTCTCCGACCTCAACAGGGAGTTTAATTACTCCTTTCGCCTTAGAAAAGACACCGTCAAGTTCCATAATCATGTTTGGATATGGTTGCAAAAAACTGAAGGGAATTCCAACTCGTTCCAGGGTGTCGGCGTAGAGTATATTGAGGGAGCTCCCCGTATCCACCAGAACTTTGGGAACATTGACTTTGGATAAAAGCACATGGATTACCAGAACTCCAGGATAGGGATGTGAGCCTGCTTCTCTTTCTTCAAACAAAAGCTGGTCATCAGTCGCCTTGTTGCAATGATTTTCCATAATACCGATCTCAGAGAGGTCGGCTATGATGGGTCTTTTGAACCTTGTGACCTCGGTATGCTGGTAATGTTGATTTTTCAGCATTCGAACTTGAGGACTATGGAGGTCGACATTACAAACTCTCGCTTCGACCTGGTTTCCACGTATTATGCGTGGCCCATTCGAAGTTGGGAATTTTATGCAATAATGATATATCGAGGTGGCAGCCTGCAACTCATGCAGTATGGACCTCCCTAGTATGGCATTATAATTTGAAGGGAGATCCACAATAATGAAATCAGCTAAAATCCTTCTTTGACAAGGAGGTTCGCCAAGGTCTAGACTGAGTACTATCTGTCCCCGAGCCTCAATGAGATCTCCAGAGAATCCCTACAGTCTCCTGGAATATGGTTGAAAGTACCGCTCTTGTATAGCCATCCGCTCCAGAGTTCGAGAGTATAGTACGTTTACCGAACTTCCATTGTCCGCTAAAGTTCGATGTATTTGTACTCCCGCTACATTCATGGCTATGACTAGCGCATCACTTTGATCTTGCAAGATTTCATGTGCGTCATTTTTTGAAAATTCGAACCATTCTAGATGTGGTGAGGTGACGGCCTCCGACTCTGGGCACATTACACTGTAGTTTTGCCAAATACGGGCATTACGTGCTAATCTGCGCCTAGTTCTTCGTGAGCCCTCAATGCATTGATTCCCGCTCATCAATGTTCCGATCTCGGCACGAGGTTGTGGGTCGCGAGCTTGTGATCCAGGCCGAGCTTGTTGAGATGCTCCTTGCGGATTAGGTTGTTGGAACCCAGCTGGATTTGCTTTTCGGGGTTTAGCCACAAATTCCTGCAGGTGACCTGGCAGGATAAGTGACTCTACCTCTTCCTTCAGATTTCTGCAATTGTCAATATTGTGCCCTGCCGTTCTGTGATAACGACAATACTTTCCTTGATTTTTCCCAATTACTTCTTTCCTTTGGGGTGGAGGTCGGCGAAAGGCTTCTTTTTCCTCTGTCTGTAGAAAGACTTCTTCCAAGGTTGTGTTCAGGGGTGATATTCGCGAAATTTGTCAGGATACGATTTAGAGCGACCTTGATCCCTTCTATTCCTTTTTTTTTTCCCGAACTGAGTCCTTATCTGTTTGCTTTCCCTTAGTTCGTTGTGAGGATTAAGGACCTTGCTTAGTATCCTCCTGGTCTGATGTAGCTTTCTTCGTACTTATATATTTCTCAGCTCGTCCCAAGAGCTCGTGATATGTCTGAGGTCCATCCTCGTGAACAGACCACTAAAATCTTGTTTTTGGTCTCAGCCCCGAAAGGACCGCCGTGAGTGCAGCGTCGTCCGAGATCCTCTCCACCTCCATAGATTGTCTGTTAAACCTGTTCAGATAGCTCTTGAGCGATTCGATTTTTTCTTGTTTGATGCTTACCAATCTCTCATTTGGCGTAGTCCTCGCCCATGATCCCATGAACTGGGCAAGAAACACCGTAGCGAGGTCATTCCAACTTTTTATAGATCTTTGATGCAACCTTCTAAATCGTCGCTGAACTCTGTCTCCTGAGGTTAAAGGGAAAGCACGGCACATGATGGCGTCTCCAACTCCATGCAGCTCCATCCAAGAGGCATATTTATCCAAATGACTGAGATGGTCTCCTTCCCCATCGTACCCAGTCAGCTGTGGCATCTTCAGCTTTTTAGGCAGTGGTTCTGCCAGGATGTCATCAGTAAAAGGCGAGTGACGTTTTGTAATATACTCCTCTGTGTTTCCTTTGTTTTTAGCCTCCAGGTCGGTTATGCGTTTCTTGAGGGCACTCATCTAGGACTCCGGTCATCCCACAAGGTGGTTGTTACGGGGCTCGTCATGCTTACTTGTAGGTATAAGAGAGTGTTAAGAGCCCAATCTGTTGAACACACTATTTGTTCTTCTGATTGTTGGTTTTGTTGCCATAAGAGAACTTTTGACTTCTTCAGTTCGACTTTTGGAGGATTCTTCGCCTGAAAATTGTAGGGTCCTTCTAGTGGGAAGTTGCCTGATTTTTTCTCGGCGAGGAGATTCCTCCTCAGTATCCTGTGGCAGATTCCGAGCTTGGTTTTGTTCCAGCGTACTGACAATGTTTATCAATTTCTCAATGGCTTCCTTCATTGTTGCCATTTGAGGGTGGATAGTTTCATTTCAACCTTGTCTTTCAGGATTTCTTGGATCGCTGGTCTGTTCGGGACGAGTATGGGATTGATTTCCAGATACTGAAAATACGTCCATGATACTATTTTATAAATTTTGTGAAGAGATGGGGCTATTTTTCAAGTTGGGGCCCTCCTTCTAGCGCCAAACTGTTGACGTTGAAAAATGTATAGACAATATTCAAGCCAACTTAGGGAATAAACACGAAATTGATTGATTTTTTTTACCAACGGATTATAAGATTATTACACAATCATACTCTTTTTCCATTATAGGAGATATTTGAAATATGAAGAGAATGAGAAAGTGTCCCCCTTTCTCGTCCCCTCCCTTTCTCCTTTTGTAGTGGGGTAATGCATGCACAGTGTACCTCCTGTCATGTCAATCTGCAATACCGAGCTAAATAAGTACATATGTTGGAGTAATATGATTGGTTGTCGAGCTCGGCTTCGTCAGTTGATCATGAGTTACTGGTGCAGGTGGTACCCAGCAATTAATAGATTACTTAGGAAGGGAGGCTAAGATTTCTGATTGGAGGATAACGTGGGCGCTGACGTAAGACTTTTCCATGTGTATCCTCCTGATGGATAGCCCGTATATCCTGTCAGTGATTCTTAATCATTATTCATCATTTCACCTTGAAGGACTACACAAGCTTCTTGAGTAAGCCACTCGAGCCCCGAACTAACCTCGCATATCCGAGCTCACATCATCATCCCTTTATTGGGTACACCAATCCGAACTAAGTGACCTCGGAGGTCGGTGTCAACAGTTATAAACTAGAAAGAGTATAAAAAGATATGGAGAGTAAATATATTTTTATTTATTTTATTGAGAACTAAACTCCTATATTATTAAGTAAGAATTAAGATTGCATGACAGTAATTTAATATTTAATTTAAAATAAAGAAATATTTATTTTTAAACGATAGATGTGAGTAATCAAAGGTTGACAGTACTTGTATATCGTACAAAATGTATAAATAAAAAGTAATTTAACTAAAAGTGTTGCCCGATAAAGTTACTTTTTGCTAAAAATATTGTCAAACTTCATTTTTAACCTTGCATTGCTTTTCATTCGCAACTTTTATTTACTTTTAAATCACATATTTCATAAAACTCACCAACTCTTATATCAACTTAATTTTCTAATAATCTACATCAAATAGGCATTTTAAAGTGTTTATAATTGCTTCTCAAACATAGGTTAATATTGAGGATTACTATAGACACAAAATTTAGAGCTTGTTTGGGATAAATTAAAATCCAATTAAAATTGAAAATATAGTCGTTAGTGGGTCTCACTCGTCTAATAAAAGTCAACAATAACGGCTAGTTTTTCAATTTTAATCCGATTTTAATCTCTACCAAACACACTCTTAGGGTTTTTTCTTTCTTTCTTTTTTTTTTTTTTTTACAGAGATTTGCTACATGAGGTCTGTGTTTGAATTCAAGGACAAAATTAAACTTGGATTTTAGGATGAAATAAATTAGAGTTTGATTAGACATGAGCTCTCCTAAAGGTTTGTCTTGGATTGCCAAAATAGTGGTTGTACCACGTCAAGTAAGATTTGTACCAAAAATCATTCAAACTTGCAGATGGTGATCAGTCATGTCCCTAGATCCAAGAAGTGAGAATGCATAGAAGGTACTTTCTTTTCTTCTAGCCTGTATGTCTCTCCTTTAAAAGTAAGTTTGAAGGAAATGGCTTTGCAAATGGACGCCAGTAGAGAGATTTCAATCAAATGACGAACTCAAATGAGAATCAAATGACATAGAATCAAATCTCTTCAAGAATGAAATCCCCCTTCGAGGCCGAGATGAAGTCAATACAACTAAAGAGGCAAGTAGCTGTTTTTTTTCTTTTCTTTTTAAGTCTGATAATATGCCAACAATGCATAACCCCTATAGTCAGGGGTGAAGCCAGAAAGATATGTTAGGGTGAACTGAAATTTAATTTTTTTTTTCCCAATAGACTTATACCATAAAAGATGTTCTATACCACACGAGATTTAGTTTAAAATGCTAAATTCATGACACTAGTAATAATGTGGGTCAGAATATATTTTTGGACACTCATAACAAAGTTCTAATAAATATATTTTTAACTAAAAAAATTAAATATAGAGCATATTACTTATTTAGAAAAAATTTAATTACTTTTAATTTTAGTCAAACGTGACACTTCATACTGTTCAAATAAGTCATTTCGATAATTAATAAAAAATATTTATTATATAATAAACTAATTTAATTATAAGTGAATTCTTTAAACTTGGTTATATATGTGTATGAAATAAAATACCTAAGTTGGTAACGAGTTATTTATGATATATAAATAAAATAAATATGTAATTGTTCTAGAATTTTAAACTAAATTTGAATAATTCAACATTGTGCTTGATTTGGGAATGAAGTTAGTTGGGCTAAAATTAATTTTTAGACTAAGCTAAATTTTTACTTTTTTAATTTTGGGAAAAATTCATGGATCAGGTTTTAAATTTCACCAATACAAAAATCAGGTTTCGAGTTTAAAAGTTGCAAAAATCAGGTTTTTTTAAATTTTTTAAAATAAGGTCACAATTATATGCATTTTGGTCACAAACATCTTATTAATTATTTAAAAATTAATTTTCAACTACAACTTATCAAATTAATTGGTCACGGATTATTTCGAGACCACAATTTATAGGTCACAATTGACTTCATTGATCACTGATCAAAAAATTTATAGATCACAAATTTTTAATTTGTCACAAGTTAAAAAAAATTATAGATAACAGAAATCACATTTCCAAATTTGGTGGTCACAGATTATCGAATTTTGAGATCACAGTTTAATAGTTAGCCACAGAGAACCGTATAGTTGGTCACATAGATCCCATTCCCTCAACTCCGATCCGCCACACCCCCACAGCAGCCAGACACACATTAGTGAGACACATATCAGCCACCAACAACAGCCACTCACACAGATCCACCCAACACCCATAGATCTGCAGCCTCTCCGATTCCCTCAACTCCGATCCGCCACACGCCTACAGCAGCTACCACAAAGTCGCGACTCCGACCCACACACCCACAGCAGCGTCACGGCGCTGTTGTGAATGGCAACAGCGTTGAGGAGCTGCTGCGATTTACAGAAGCGTCGAGGTGCTGCTGCTAGCGTCGCGACGCTGCTGTGAAGGGAAGAGAGGGAGAAAGGAGGAGAAGCCGTGATGGAGAGACTGATAGTGGCGATGGAGGCAGCGGGCGGTGGAGAGATATGGTGAGAGAGTGGAGAGATGAATAGACTGTAAGAGAGTTGAGATAAATTGATTAGTTTAGGGTTTGGATAGATTTAGGGTTTGATATGTAAAATAAAATACCTAATTTTCGAATAAATAAACTTTAGATCTGATTTTTAAAAACCAATCTTTAAACAACTGGTTTTATGTAATTGCCACTTTTATTTTTACCATGAATTTCGGCTAAATTTTCCATTTTTTACGAGCCAATTTGCTTCTAGACTAGGCAGCCCCCCTCTTCATCCGCCACTGCCTACAAATCCATTTGTATCAACAATGTAGACATATACACTCATTTATGTATAACTTGAATTGTCAATTACACAATTTTATCATACAAAATGGGACAGATCCTAGATTTCTTTCTGTTAAGAACCTAAAGAAACTGTACAATCTTGTGTACCTAATGAAACATAGTGTTTTTAGCTAAATAAATTTGCAGAAACCACCTAAGAGATTGATTTCAATACCAACATCTCTCCTAATGGCTAAACTTGGACCTTAATTACTAAATTTCTTTTTCTATTCAAGGCAAGGACAAAGAACAAGTACTGGTCGCTTTTTTCATCCTCTCAAGCTGTATCAATCACGAAATATTAGCTGCATAAGACATATCTAATAAGCAGTATGAGACAATACTGCACACAACTACACGTAAAATCTGAACTTTTTGGGTTCTTTAATCTTCAGTATTGTCACGCCGAGCATTACCAAACATGCTTACAGAACCATGTGTGGGGTTTCATGCAGTATTCTCGCTTTCTCGCCTCTTCAGTGGCCACTCCTCCTCCATGAGCAGACATGATTCTCCCATATTCCTCTTTTTGTTAGTCCTCTCTTCTTCTAAAATCTGTTTCAAGAAAAACTGAAGTGCATATAAATATGCTTACAAATGCAAACTGGTGTCAAATTGTTACTTCAATGCATACCATTTTGGCAATGCCTTGCAAACTCTCGATAATTTCAGAAAATTCGGGTCGTAAGTATGGATCATGCTGCCAACACCTTTCAAGCAATTCGACTACCTTTGGATGAGTATGCCTTGGAATTGATGGTCTTAAACCCTAGAGTTTACATAGAAGAAAGTTACGAAGTCATTAAGATATTTGATATTTCTCTGAGTTCATTCACTGAAAAGAATTAGCTTTGTAGAGACGAGAGGAATTCAGTAACCTTTCAATACAATTTCATTTATTAGATATCATGACTAAATAATTTTATTTGCTGTTCAGATCCAGAGATCAACGCATTCTTGTGCACGTTGCTATCTGGAATAAAATTTCAACAAATCACGTCCAGAGTGCCCTTTGGCCTCCCCCCCCCCCCCCCCCCCCCCCNCCCCCCCCCCCCCCCCCCCCAACCCAGAGAAAAGGAAGGGAGGGAAATTAGAAAAGAAAAAAAAAAATCTGAAAAGTGACAATGACAAGGTGATACCAATATAAAGGCATGAATGAAGAAATAGAAAATCGATTTAGAACAGGCTGTACAAAAAATTAATCAGATATCACGTCCTTTAATGGGAAGATACCTTCTGGACGACACCAACTGCTGCCTGCAATGGGGTCAAGTGCACGTACGGAAGCTGTCATATCAAAGTAAACAATAACGATTATTTGGAGTGGAGAAATTACTAAATTGCAACTTAGTGGCAAATATCACTGAGCATAAAAAGAGATAAATCAACCAGTTTCAAAAATGACAATGTGCCTCGGATTTGTACAGAATGGATAAACATAAGAAGTAAATACAAGACTCACAACATAATACAACCTTTCCAGTTAGCAACTCCCACAGTAAAATTCCAAAGCTGAAAACATCTGCCTTGTGATTATATGGCCTGTGTTCAATAACCTTCCGAGCACCAAACAATATGCATAAGTTCGAGCACAGTTAGAATCCTTCAAGGACATGCTGTTTATCTATGCAATTATGCATGAATGTAGTAATTTTTATGCAAGTAAAATATAAAAGTATTTGTACTAAAAATGAAAACAAAAACTTCAAAAAATGCTCAAACATGTTTGGCAAAAAATATCACTTGAAAGTAACTTTAAGCTTAGCCAAATGTTCTCGTCAATCACAATTCTTATTTTGAACCCAATAGGGGATCATGTAGTTCGTCTATATAACATATCAGACTTGAACATTTGCAATTCTAGAGGTCAAAGGAAACTAATTGAAAATAGCCCATATTCAATCATGCCACTTCTACCCTAATAAAGTCAGAAATAACCTCCGGAGCCATCCAGCGGTATGTTCCTGTTTCGGCTGTCATAACTCCAGACTGAAGTTGCATCCGAGAAATGCCAAAATCAGCAATTTTAACAACCTGCATCACAGAATTTCAGATCTCACAAACAATGATGGAGATTAGCTAGAACTCGATAGTATTCTTGAGCATATTTGATATATAGTATTGGACAAATTGTACATGACGATCTTTTATTCTTTAATACTGTCTGGTACAGCATACCGAACACACAATTGTTGACATGGTATTGAGGCAACATTTCTCACAGGAAGATTTAATATTGGACAGGTACGGATCACCTTTTAGATATGAGATAAAAGAACAAAATATGAAGCAACTCAAGATTAATAACCACCAATAGTAACAAGAAATATGCATACGTGTGTTGCGTTGAAAAGGAAACCACTTGCAGGCTCACTGATATTTTTTATTTCCTTGGGTCTATCAAAAGAATTAAATGCAACAATCAATACATTCATTTGCAAGAACATAAATATATTACCTCATTTTCATTCATCAAGAGATTGGCAGCCTTCAGGTCCCTATGGATTATATTATTCTGGTGCAAATAGCTCATTCCCTTTGAAACATCAATAGCAACATTCAGTATAGCTGGAAGCTTCAAAACACCCTTCTGTTTGTGCAGGAAATCATACACGCTTCCACCAGACATCAATTCTAAAAAGAATCATAATGATGAATCACATTAGTCCTTGATATTCAGACAACAAAAATAGTTTTTTTTTTTTTTTTTTTTTTGGGGGGGGTGGATTGCATCGTGGCATAACATGCAAAGAGTGCCAGCTTACCAGTAACAATACATAAAAGCGGAGGTCGTGTGCATGCACCAATGAACTGCAAGATATTCTTGTGCCGAACTTTCCTGAGAATAAGAGAAATAGCTCACAGGGTTTAGGCAGAAAAAAATGACCAAAAAAGAAAAGCATGAGTTCTCCAAAGTCAAGTATCATCAAGAATATGCCCTAGTTGAGGAGATAGGCAGCTGATTTTCCCATAAATGCAAAATTTAATGGCCCGAAGAAAAGTCCCATGCAAGACAGAATTTCTTCAAGGCACTAAAATTCTAAGATTGATCCTCGCACGCCTTAATGAAAATAATATAGGGATTGAAGATGATTAACTTCCTCAAGACTCACCAAGTTTTATTCATGAAATTAAGCACAAATATTCTAAGCTCCTCAAATCCAATCCCAGCATCCAAGAATCATAATCAGCATAACATTACTTATAATAAGGTAGAAAGTAATTTGTGGGGATACAGAGTTACTGAAAATTATAGAAGTCTTCCTCTTGAAAACACCTTATACACTATTTATCAAAATTTCATTTAAAAATTAAGAGACAACTCCTCGAATGTAATCATGGGAATACAAGCATGCACAAGAAGAATGAAAGAAACCTCAATATGTAGACTTCTTGAGCAAACTCCCTCTGCACGTCTTCATTAAGGCGCTCAACTTTAAGAACTTTAATAGCTACGTCCTGACAACGAAATATACCTTTGTACCTGTGTTGATAAAACATATATAACACTGGTACAAATTGATATTGTCAGACTCAAATCATAAATCAAAAAAGTAAAATAACTCACAGGTCGCTGGTTGATCCAGTGGCAACTTTTTGTTCAAATTTCAACAGATTGGCATCAATTTCCCAGACGTCACTCCCATCAGAGGGTATGTCCACATGGTTACAGGGAGACATGGTACCAGTTTGTCTCAACTCTCCACCAGGAGTTATTAGTTCTTGTTTAAACCCAGACGGCTTCTGCAGTGCACTTTTAAACATAAGACATAAATGGTAGATATCCCATAAAATTTAATGTGTGTCCAGTACCTCAACGTTCGAAATTTTCTTCTCCAGTATACTTCTGAGATGGTCAGTTCTCTAAGAATTGCATGATGAAAGCAAGTCAACCATTTTGTAACAAAAGAGAGGCAAGATTTTGAAGGGGATGTGTAACTTCATATATCTGCTTAAATCATCTGTAGCCTCTCCTACTTCCAAGGAGTAAAATTAAACATCATTTTCTAAGAATTAAGTAATAATTAAGTACCTCGTACACACAGCCATCAACGACGAAGACATCCAAGGAGTAACCATCATTTGTGGAAAATGCATGAGCTTCTTGAATGTTCAATCCGATCTCAGACATCAAACAAGTTAACTGAAAATTTAACATAGACCAAAAGAAATTATTTATGTAATTGGTCAATGATCCTAATATGATCTCAATAAAGAAAGAACTGGATTTGAGAAAACGATTCTGTACTGATTAATATAGACTAGTCATACTATGCACAAGTGGCCAGAGAAACTAGAGAAGAATAGTGAAGGCAAAAATGAATATCTTATTAATTATGATAGCAATATTTATTCATTACTTGAACTTTGAGCATCAAGACAGAGAGTATGTAATATTCCAGATGCATAAGCCCATGATAAGATTATGAATGAACCAGTTTATGTCAGAATCGACATTAAAAGTCTATCCAGAATATAAGACACTGTGTACTACCCACTGTTTCATGGAACAAAATATATGGTTCAGTGAGGGGAAGGAAATCTTAACTAACGTAGTGGTGTACAAAATTCCTTCTTCCACAACAGCGTAAAACTTCGATCAATTTGTTGGAACAGAAAGAATGAGTAAGAAATAAGGTTGTAGTGCAGCATAAGTATGTAAGAATTCACAGTAGTCCTTAATGCATATTTTCTTTACAGTTCAAAATAAAGGAATTACCTGAGTAAGAAGTTTGGGCTTGTCAATTGTCGAAATAGTTATTTCATACAACTGCCTGCAGAAACGTAAAGTTATTTATACATAAACAATGAAGTTAACATTTCCTTGTCAATGTTGTACTAGAAGGCTAAAAATGTATCATATCAAAAGATGTAGTAAAAAAGATTAACCAAAAAGTTAAGAAAATCTCAATCTGGTTCAAACCTTTTGGTATATTAATGAAAATTAGATTTCCTACTCAAAGAACTACTTCCATCAGGGACATCAGATCTAGTGGTTTCAAATACAAGTTTAAAATCTGACAACAAGGATATTATAGTTCATGTTTTAGATAATCATGCCCCAACCTCACATAGTGATCCGAACCTTGAGCATCCCCTCTTTTTATAAAGCTTGAATGAACGGAGTCATCAGCATTTCCATTAGGGGCAGGATGAACCTAAATAAGAGAGAGTGTCAATTTTCATTTTGCCCAATGAAGTTGTAAGCCTACAAGAAATAGTGACTGAGGAGTCGATAAAAGAGAAAATAAACATTTAAGACTGCAAAATATGGTGCATCCAGAATTACGGACAACAAAGTTTGTTCTGCTTGACAGAATGAAATTCAGTGACTAGAATTTGCAGGGCAGAGGGGGTAGGTTTCTTCAGATTGCTTAATCGAATAGGAATTTGAAAACCCAAAAATATGTACGTGCAAGTTAATTTTATATTCTTTGTGGGTAAAAATTGAGATTATAGAAAATCAGGAATGAATTTACAGTGTAGAATGACAAAATTGAAATACAAATAAAAAAACTTGTTGTCCTCAAATATTGATGAACCATATTGATGTGAACATAGAATCCTCAAGGTTGAGCCCTTTCGTAAGGAATATCAACGTAACCCAGAAGGCAATCTAGAAAAATATTGATCTTGAGTGAATCAAGAATGATAATTCATGTGATATACCTGCATAAAACGGACTTCAACTGCAGGGTTGGTGCAAGGGTCGCGTGCCATGTGCAATAATTTCTTGTGCATAAGGACATCTTCTGCCCTCTCAGTATTCACATCCCATGCGTAACTACAATATCAACACAGCAAAATAGTTGTCTTTCCTCTTATTTTAGGCACCAAAATTTTTCATTCTGGATATAATCAATTCCAGTTATTTTGTATGGTTTTCATTTCAATCAAGACAAACTTCCAAATTACATAGTACAGTTACTTCTATTTCTTTGAACATAGTGTGGTCCATACTTAACCTGTAGTATGGTCCTTGGCCACAGTACTGACCGAAACATGAATAATCATGACAACTCCCAAGATGTATATTAAAAATAAATCCCAACATAAAAAATGATGATTAACCAATACCAACTTGTTATAACAAGAAATGCTAAGTGCACTTTCTGTACGGAGTTATTAATGGATTTACTATAGAATAAAATGATTTTTGCTTATTTTCCTTTGGCCATTCAATCCATCTTACCAAACATGCCAAGAGAGTGTAAATTTTTATGAACCTGGACTTCACTTCCTATGTACATCTGTTTTGAAAAATAGAAAGTTCAAAAACACGCATTAAACTGAACTAGACTTTTCATATAGAACAGCATGTTTCGCTGAGTCTAAAAAAAATTTCATGCCAAGAATATTTGAATATTTTACTTTTTCTCTTATTTTTAATCCAAAAGAAGCAACTGTGAAAGTATAGTCAAAATCAAAATCAGAAACTTCTTTATTCTAAACGAATATTTATTTCAGAAGAATAGGGCCGTAGGGGCCGACTCAGCATGAACAGCTGATACTCCTGCTGGTATTACTTCATAACGAACAGTGCGGTAGGGGCCGACCCAACACGACCCGATGATACTCCTATGTAGTAGGAGTAGACTGAGGTTGGTGTTAGATTACGAGATGCACTCTCATATGCCTTTCGAGGGTGAAGGTCAACATTCAGGGGTAAGAAAGCAGAACCTCACCTCTTTTTGTTGCAAAACTGACTTTGTTACTTATAAGTAGATTTACTTGAAATAAACTGTTTTAGCTTAACCAAACACGTGAAACTGAAACATCAAATGTCAAGCAAAACAAAGAATTAAACCAAAATTCAAAGAAATCAACATAATTTCTTCTCTTTTTGAACTCCCACTTTCCAAAACAGTTCAAATTCATCCAAAATTAACCACAAAACGAGAAAAATAAAGAAATACCTAAGAGGAAGCATACTAAAATGAGACCATAACTCAGATTCAAACTCAGGGCCTAAGTCCACTTCACTATTCAATTCTCTTAATCGTCGGAGAACGTCATAATAAACTTCAATTTTCTGTCTCTTTTTCCGGCTCTGAATCGGCGACCACTCCGATGCTCTGCTACTACAACTCTCGGTATCCCCCATCAATATTCCCTAATCCAAACTTAAAGAATATGCGGTTTGATTCAGATTCCTAATTCTAATCATTTTGATATTACATATAGAGAGAGAAAGAGAGACGGTGAGGAGTGATCAGTGATGTAAGCATCCGTGTCCGTATGTATGTATGTATTGTGTTTATCTATGTATTGTTTATAGCATTTTGCAAGAATGAAAATGAAAAGGAAACAAATTAAAGCAACCGGACAATGGAATGCACCGTTTGTCATTTGTGTGTATCGACGTGGAGTCAAACGAGGCCGACTTACTTTGCTTATATCACCCCCACGCCCTCTAAACTTAGAGCTTGTTTGGCCCCATTTTAATCCAATTAAAATTGAAAATATAATCGTTATTGGGTCTCACTCGTCTAATAAAAGTCAACAATAAAGGCTAATTTTTTAATTTTAATCCGATTTTAATCTCTACTAAATTGTTCGATTTTTTTTTAAGATATAAGAGTTGAAGTCGTGAAAGAGTTTTTGAGAATCCATTTGCCATCACTTTTGAAAAGTAAAAAAAAAAAAAGTTTTTAGATTTAAAAGTTGATTTTGAATTCATTTGACTAATTTATGAAAGAGTTTCTTCTAGTTAAAATTTTTTTTAAAAGAAGCTGATCTAATGTGACTTCCTTTAAAAACACTTTCAGAATGGAAAATTCTTTTAAAATTAATTTTCAAACAAAAATTAAAGTAGTTTCCCCAAAAAACGCTTCTACAAAAAATAAAAAATCATGTCGAAACGAGGTCTTGAAAGAGTCTTTAGAGAAAATTAGTCTAAAGAAATTCCTTTAAAAACACTTTTAGAATATGTATTTTTTTTCAAATTAGTTTCTAAACAAAAATCAAGATAATTTTTTTAAAAAACTCTTCTTCAAAGAGTAAAAGTCAAAGTCATGACAAGTAGACTATCGAGGTTGGCACGAGGAACCAAGCTATTCTATGTACGGTTCGATTTATTTCATTTCCATGTACCGTTCAAATTACTAGTCGAATACTGAAATTAGTATTTTTAAATAAAACACTATTTTACCATAGCATAAGATTCCACGACAATTTGTTTATTTTAAAAGGAAGAACAAGACTCACTTATCCCCATCCACCCACTCCCTGTCTTTTTAATCGATTATATCCATATCAAGATGAAATTTTCGATTAGATTAATGTAAATATTAAATTCAACGACAGCGACCTACCTCCAATTCTATCCAATAACATTGTTGGGTTGTCTCTTTTCCAACTTTATCGAATTTTATTGTATTCAAAGTATGATTAAAGAATGTGCAATTTGATCAAACATTCATGGAAATTGTCACCTCATCCATTGAATCGTCCCCTTTTGTACTCACAAAGTTTTTATGGCTTTTAAGTTGGATTGCACGATACACATGTAGTGTTCGTCTTCATTGGTGAAATTTCCACACATTCAATTTTAAAATTCACTCGATTGAGATTGAACGTGTAAAGTAAGATGAATCAATATATCGTAATTTATGAAAAAATCTTGGTCAGTAGATCTAATTCGTGAGTCACACTTGTTTCGAGTGTTGGATTATCAAAAAAATAATATTTAATAAAAGATTCAATCCCCATTTATAGGGAATATTTCGTACGTTGAACTAGACATGACTTAGTGTGATTAAATAAATTAATTAAATCACTACCAATATTAATTTTATCGAGTTTAGTAAGTATCGTCGTTTGCTATTAGTGGTCTAATTCCTTTTGAAAGTTTGGCCAGTTCACTCAAACGAATTTACACTTGTGAGTTTCAAAATTTATCGAGACGTGACGATATCTCATTACCTATGTGTGAACTCTTCTCGATCCTTGTAATTCAAGGTGAACTTTTCTTTAAAAAGAGATTATGAGGTGTGAAAGTTTTGTTTGCTTGTTTAAATTTTCCACTCATTTCCATTTTGTTGTCCTCTTATGACAACATTTAGAGTGGGAGAAAATGGAAAGAGAATAAAATTAAGGGATAATTGCAGTAGCGGTCCCAAACCTATCACTTTTTTGCAAACTTTACCTTAACCTTCACTTTGTACCAACCACAATCCCAAACCTTTCAAAGATTAACACCTACGGTCAAAATGGATGATTTATGTTAGTTTGACCGTTAGTTGGCCTAATAAATTGAGGTTGAATATTCGGCTAAGCCCCTAGTTTAGACAATTTTTGCCAAGGATTTTCATGGGGAGGTTTAGAAATTTAGGCATATCTATAGAGGGACACCCCATCGACATCTTTTGACAACCAGGTGGAGTAATTTTGTACAACAGAAGAAGCTCATTGTTGGTGATTCGGTTGTGTTCTATAGAGCAGAAAATGGGGATTTACGTGTCGGGATTCGAAGGGTAAATAAGGGCATTCGCGGTGGACCTGATTTGTCTTCACGATGGAACACTGGAGATTAAAACTCGGTCTCATCCATGTATAGGGGCTGCTCCGATTTTATGCACGAACAAGGGAATTTGACCATGGGAAATGTTAAGAAAGGAAATGAAAACTGCAGTTTAGGTTTGAGGGAAATTAGGAAAGTGAGAGTTGAATCTGTTATTGAAACATCAAATCTTTTTGCCAATGGATAACCGTGAGAAATGCAATGAGAGTCCAATGGTATGCAAGGAATAGTGATTTTTTATTACTGTTGATGGTGGAGGTGGTGTGAGAGGGGGTAGTATCAGGAGGGATGGGTGTGGGAAGAAGAAGATGAACAGTGAATATTTTTTTCCGTTTTTATTTTTGTTTTAAAATTTTAATTCAAAGTTACCATTTTACCCCTTCTAAAATTGGTCAACGTCAATTTATTGGGTCAACTAACGGTCAAACTAATATAAATCATCTATTTGGACCCTTGGTACTAATTTTTGAAGGGTTTGGAACTGTGGGTGGCACAAAGTGAAGGTTAAGGTAAAGTCTACAAAAAAATGATAGATTTGGGACCGCTGCTGCAATTATCCCTAAAATTAAAGAAGTGAAAAAATAGTTCACATCTTCCCAAAAAATAAAAATAAAAATAATGATTGCACCCTATCCCTTGATTATAAAGTAGAATCTCTACTAATTGT
>CAIGRT010071239.1:0-16677 GCA_903798405.1 Fraxinus platypoda | reverse complement strand
GGATACCAATTTTTAACCAAATAAAAGTTTACAGTGAATATTAAAAAATGAAAAAAAAATTGAAAATACCTCATTGGCGAGCTGCTCATTTACAAATATAATTTCAATTGTCATATTATAGCTATTACCTCCCATTTTGTAGTCTACTTCGTCTTCTTCAATTCTATTGTTATTCACAAAATAATGGGCGAAATACAGAATGAATTATATGATGAATATAATGGATGTCACTGATAAAATTGAGATATTTTTGAAACTGAATGAATTCGGAATTACTGGAACTAGAATCAATTGAGCGGACTGGAGTCGTGGGGGAAGAGTTTTAGAGAGAGAGTAATTGGAAATATTTGTGTGGAGTCGTGGAAAAGAGCAAGAGTGAGAGAGAGAGAGGAGAGACGATTATTATGGAAGTTAAGATAATTGAGATTTGAATCACGATAATTAAGGNCATCAGTTATTACACATATCGTTTAATTATTAAACAATAATTAAATCAATACCTGCAGTCTGAATAAAAAACTTCCAAACCTGACTTTTCCACTGTTATCTTCAAAAGCTTGGAATTATGTAATTTCCACAATATACATTGACAATTGTTTCATAATTTGAAACGGTTCGTTCTTTTGTTATACAGGACTAGATCAAAATCATGCCAACCAAACGACACGCCAGTAGAATTTTACAACCAAAGCTCCCGTTGACTACAATTTCTACGAAAAATCCCTATATAATTAATCCAATCAATTAAACCCCATTCCGGTCCTCCCCCACCACCACCTATCATGGGGACTTCGACGGCGTCGACCACTAACATCATGCTCGCGATCTTCGAGAAGAAAACCAATTCGTTAGATATGTACAGGCCGCTTCGCAACTTCATAGTTATCAATTACTCGGAACGCGAAGCCCAGAATTTGGAGGACGATCTCCAGACGCTTAAGGAGCTCCGATCAGATATTGAGCGAGGCCCCTCTGATTCGTTGCCCGCTCGCCGTGACCTCTTGCAACGTTACTATAAATTCCTCTGTGCAGTCGAGTCCAGGTTCCCCATTTCGCCCGACAAGGATCACATCAATTCTGTGTCCTTTACTTGGTTCGACGCGTTTAAGAGTAAACAAAAGGCTTCTCAACAGAACATCCATTTAGGTATTTTTTATAAATTACGTATAATTTGATGGGTTCATATTCTTGGTCTGGAAGGAATACATAAGTTTTTTGCTTTATTTGTAGTGCAATTGTTGTTGCATGAAGTACAAAGCAATTGTGCTATAGTTTAGGTTGTAAATAACTAAATTGCTATAGCCTGCAGCGTGGTCCACATTCATCTGACTGAGAAGAGAAAAGATCAGTAAAGTTTTTGTTAAAATTCATGGATAGGGTACAAAACACATTGATGCTAAACATGCTCAAAAAGTTTAAGCAGAACATTCATTCTGGTACTGGAATTGTTTCTTTTCATGTTAGAAATGCTAAACGCATGGTAAAATATACTAGTGTTATCCCTAGATGCTCTTGAATTAGCAACCTTGATTTTCTGGGAATACATAGTAATATTAATAATTTCAGTCTCTTTGAGCAAGAATTACTTTGACTTTCGTCTGTAGTGGATTTAAAAATTTCTTGATTTAATTTGTATAGAAAAAGCTGCGGTGTTGTTTAATTTGGGGGCAGTGCACAGTCAAATGGGACTGAGTTTTGATCGGTCTGCTGTGGAGGGGAGGAGGCAGGCATCACATTCATTTATAGCAGCAGCTGGGGCATTCGCGTTTCTGAGAGATAATGTGGCAGTGAAAGCGTCAGTTGGAAGATCGACCTCCGTGGATGTGTCAGTGGAATGTGCAGGAATGTTGGAGAGACTGATGCTGGCCCAGGCACAGGAGTGCGTGTACGAGAATACCATAGCAAAGGGGAGCAGTCCTGGGGTCTGCGCAAAGATTTCAAGACAGGTTTGTTATCAAACTGGGACCTATCTTTTTTTGCTTCTTCTGGTTTTCTTTGTAGAATTTGGACTGTTGCTGATGTTTTGGGATCATATATAGGATTTTTTTCGACATTACTTTTTCGTGAACATACAAATGGCACATATGAATTTTTGTTGAATGACCAGAGATATTATTGATCAGAGTACATTCACTTTCCTAGGTCCTGAAGCCCTCGTAATTCATTTTTTCTTAACCTGAATTTGATTTGAAAAATCTAGTATTGGTGTTGTGGTCTTGACTGTATTTAGTACTATACCTGAATGAAAAGATTGGAGAAATTGTCAGATGGAAAGTTTGCAATTTAGACGAGTTATTAATTTTTTGATACATCTCTAAGCAAAAGGATGGAATCTAGTAAAAGCAAGCTATTGTAAGGATGCATATGTTGTACTGAAAGATTGAAGTCACAAAGACACAAAAGTGTCCAGTTGTTTCGGATAAATTTTATCTCATGTTTTACAGAATTGGATTGCTTCCTTAGAACTTGAGCACCAAATGAAAACTACGTTGTGGATTTTCAAACTTAAAATTGGATTTTCTCCTTGATCATTTATTCGAGCTCTAAAAAGATGCTTCAAACATGAAACTTATCTTCCCATAATTGGAGACCAACTTTCTGGTACGTGCTTGATCTGCAATGTTATTCTGTGTTCATTTTTTACCTATGTCATTCCAATTTCTTAAATTTTATGCATCTATATCCTGTTTACGTGAAATCCTCACTGCTCTTATTCTAGGTTATAACACCAGAAAAGGGTCTTCTGAAATTAATCACATTCAAGTTAATATTGACAATCTTGTCTAAATTGAATGTCATCATTGTACGAATTGATTTGTTAAAATTATTCCTCAATTTATTTTAAGGACCTGTAGAGTTGGCTTAGGAGCGGTTGAAAAGGAGCTATGTAATTCTGGGAATTGCAGGTTGTAGAGTTTATGTTACTATGCTGCTGTTCCAAACTCCCTTAATTTCTCATATGTGCAAAGTCTGAACTCAATTACATGGCTAGCAGCCTAGCACATGCTATAGTTATTAATATCATATAATGGAAGTGATATTTTCCTTAGAAATTGTAAATGTCGAAATTTATGTAGTGCGGCATACAATGGTTAGCTCTTTTTGTCCGCGTGTGGATCTGATGATCAATTTAAATGATCCTGTTAATAGGTTGGTCTCTATTATGAGGAAGTTTTGGGGGCATTGAATAATGCACCTTTGAATCAACATTTTGACAAGGCCTGGATAGCTCATGTTCAGCTAAAGGCTGCCTTATTTTATGCAGAGGCATGCTATAGATATAGTTTAGAGCTGCATGAGAAAGAAGAGATTGCTGAGGAAATTGCACGTTTGAAGAGTGGGGTTAATTCCTTTTCTGAAGCAAAAAAGTCATCTCCCAAGGGGGCAGCTCAGCAGCTCTTGGATGCAATCACCAAATTAGAAGCTAACCTGAATCAAAACCTGGAGAGGGCCGTGAAGGAGAATGATAGAGTCTACTTAATGAGGGTTCCTCCTGCTAGTTCTTTACCTCCACTTCCTACTTTTTCAATGGTGAAGCCTATGCCTATGAATGAGGTGCTGGATGCTAGCAAGGATAAGATGTTTGCAAGTCTAGTTCCTGATAACAGTGCAAAAGCTCTTTCTAGGTACACTGAAATGGTCGATGACATTATTAGAGCTCAAGCTGAGAAATTGCAGCAGGGAAGTGAACTAGCTCGAGTGAGATTGAAGGAAATGGACTTGCCCGATTCAATTCTTGCTTTGGAAGGAAATTCTACTTTGCCTCTAGCATTGAAAGAAGATGTAGATGCTGTACAGAATTGTGGTGGACCAGCTGGCTTGGAAGGTAAACTAGAGCAACTTAAAGATTTGAGGATGGTTAACCAGGAATTGTTAGTTCAGACTGAGGAGCTATTACAGAAAGAGGCTACAGAGGATGCACAATTTAGAACTCAATTTGCAACACGGTGGACAAGGCCCCAATCTAGCACCTTAACAAAGAATTTGCTAGACAGGTTAAATAGGTTTGCAGCAAATTTGAAGCAAGCTTCAGAGAGTGATGCTCGGATTGAGAGATCTGTGAGAGAACATTCAGCACTCATGTCAATTCTTGATCGTCGTCCAGTAAGTTTTTAGAGATATATGATTTTTTTTTTACCTTGTTCTATCTTCAAAATTTGAAGCTGATTTTATTATACCATAATTATCATGGGTAGCAAGTTGCTTTATCTGTTATGGGGCATATCATTATTACATCACAATCGAGAAGTGGATTTTCTTTCTAAATTTTTCAGGAATATGAGCTGTCTTTTCACTTTTTTAGTTGCACCTTAGTGGTTGTCAGTTGACTGGACAAGATTTTACCTTTCATTTTGAGTTCTTCATTCTTATTTTAACATAGATATAGTTATTATTTTCTATTACTGATATATGGTGTATTTCGCTGATGAATATCATGGATCTATCCATTTCATAAAATTACCTTCAAAAATTACAATAATGGTCTTTCGACCATACTCTTGATCAATTTATTGATGATGACTTTGTTGCAATATCAAATTTTCAACTTTGGGGTTGCATACTGCATAATTTTAGTTGTCTTCAATTTTAGACACTACATCTGTTTCTTATCCCCCATTGAAGCTAATAAAATCATAATCCTTATATGGGTGCATTTTCATTTTTGATAGATAGAATCTGCCCTTCCAACTCTGGCAAGGCCAATAATGTCTTTGGATGCCACCGAAGATGCTATAGTGGGAGCCCTGAAGCAAAGATTGGTAATTTCATATGGTTGAGGCTATAATATGCATGGCTGCATGAATACATAACTTCAACATAATTATTCTCTTATGTACATCATTTACTTCTTGATGAAACTTTTTAGAATTTGCTGAATCTATGATATTGCATGGATACATCTGTTCTTTACATTTGTAGATGCCTGATCAGATGCAATTACCACACCCACTTCTGGGATTTACCAGTCTCATGATTCAATGTAGCCACTAGCCAGTTTAATGCACTTTAGTTGACCAGTGACTTGAAATTGAAACATTATTATTCCTGCATGTTTGCATATGCATATGGTTTGTAATAAACTGAATTATCGCCACATCAATGTTTCCTGAGTCAATTTCTGATCCCATCTTGTTTGATGCTGGTGAAAACCATGTGTTAAATGGATGTTGGTGACACTTTAAAGCAATATGTGTGTGTGTGTGTGTGTGTGTGTGTGATTTATAAACTATGAGATAGAAATAAAATGCTTGTTATTGCATTTAGCTTATTTATGGAGAGTCTCTTCAAATTGGCTGTCTATATTTGCAGGGGCAATTGGAGACTCTTGGTACGGAAAGGGCAGGTCTCGAAGACATGTTGAAAGAGATGAAGAGGAAGGTATGATGAAACTAATACTTTGGCCATCACATATTTATAGATCTATTGTTGTCTGCTAATAGGAGGTGGAGTTGCTTTGGGTATCTCAGTGTTTCAGTATTATAGCCCTTTTGATATCATAGTGATTCTCCTCTTAGCTTTTAAAACACTGAACTCCCCAACAAAACATATTTACATGCAATATGACTTGTTTCTTATGTCGTTAGAGTTTTATATCTTTAAGAATTCTGGTCTTTATTGAATTCTTGTGGTTTAGCTTTTCGTGGAGCTAGAATGCAGTCGCATAATTGGATCGTCACTGGAATATGGCTGTATAGCCCTGAACTTGGTGTGATGCAAACTGAGTGGGAAAAAAAGGATTCATCTAGCTAACCTAAGTTTATTGTGAATAAGTCTTAACTTGTTGATGTTTTTGCATTTTGATATCTCAATTTCTTTGTGCTCATATCTTTTTGATTGTAGATATCTAGATTCATATTCGCGGTAAGTTTCACAAAAACTGAAAAAGGGAAACTTTTCAGAAGTTATGGGAAAGATCTAGAATTGCAATGGAGACCTTGAAAACCTTTTGACATTAATGGTCTCTTTGCCTTTAGAATACTGATTCAATTTCAACTCGTGTAGGAGAAAGCATGTTTATCCTGACACTAGTGGAAAAAAAACTCAATGTGGAACTCTAATAGAAGTACTTCTGCTGGAACTTTAACATTTTCTAGATTGCCCCTGCAGGAGAAAGCATGTTTATCCTGATACTAGTGGAAAAAAACTAAATGTGGAACTCTAATAGAAGTGCTTCTGCTGGAACTTTAACATTTTCTAGATTACCCCTGTGGTTCATCTCCACATCTTTTAAAATGGATGCATGACGGAATGTGTTAAAAATTTTGAGCCTTGTCATACGGGTAGGTATCTACTTGGTTCAGTTATGGCCTGTAATTGTTTGGTGTTTCTGTCATGAGTTCTTAAATTTAATTTGATATATATAGAGGGACTATCATAAATCCTGTTGAATAAACATTATGGTTTTATTAAAGAAAAAGAATAAACATTCCAGTTATACAAGATTCAAGCATTTGAAAGCTGTGATTAATCTGATTTTGTTCTGTCCTATTTAATATTATAATAATGTATGACCAGAACTTAGATTTTGCTATCTAGTAAAGCTTTTCAATTAATTTTTTTTATATCATTTGGCAAATCGCTCTTCTTATGGTGTGTCTCTCAGGATGATATTCTACCCAAGTTGATGACTTCCACTGGCTCCCACGAGGATATTTTCAGAAAGGAGATTTCGAAGTATGATCACATTTGTCAAGAAATCACACAAAACCTTGAGGCACAAGAACAACTACTGATGCAAATTCAGGTATATATATTAGTTTCTCATGTGAAAGATTTCATTTTCCAACTGAAATGAAAACTAGGATCGGGTCATCTACTTTAAACTTTATTTGATGTTGGCATGCCTTGTTGAATGTTTTTGTACAGTTAGAAATTGTGATTCTGGACTTAAATGCCAAATACAACAAAAAGGTTACCTTCTCTATAATCTGGAACCCTTTTTATGAATCTGGTTTTGAATTTAAAAGGGATTAATGGTTTGAGACTTGAAAGGATATATTTGCTATTGAAAGATTGCAGTTAAATCACCTTCTTGGGGTATGGACTTGAGCATCAAAATTACCAGGTTTACAAGTTAGGAGATTGAAATTTTGTAATAGCAGGATTAGAAGTTGTACAGCATGGGAAATTTGAGCCTTATTTGGTGGCTCATGGCTGGAATTGCCTAGAATATACAAGTGGTTTCAACCAGGACATAGTTCTACACAAAATGAAGGCTGGAATGTCCTTTCCAATGGTTGATTTGATATACAATTATGACAATGTGACACCCCGAGTCCTATGACCCAAGTACCTTTATAATTTTGTTCTTGAAGTGTAAAAATATTTAAAAAGACGAAGACACAATCTATAAACATATATTCGTGAGTCAAAACATATAAAAAGTAAGCTTCATATTTCTTAATAAACGAAGCCTAATTTCGTATTCGCAGATTCTGACTCCAAATTCAATTTAATGAAAAATACTTGAATAAAACTTAATGGTTTTATTTTTCTTTTCATTCAACTTAAGAAAGTTAACCTGGGCCTTCTATTTCACCGCCATTAGCCACTCCACGCTTCGACCACCACATGCTACTAATTTCCCGAAGGGGAAAGGAGAGTGAGATAAATCTCAATCACCAAGTAGCAAACGAAGTAAATCCAGCATGCTTCAATAAGTGGATACCGCATGGTCATAACTTACAAGTTGAGAATGTGAATTCGAAACCAATTCTTCGTAGACTCAGAATTCACGTGTAGTACTACGACTCCAATCCGTCTTACATATCATATCATATTGGATCTGTAGCATAATGGAAGATAAAAAGGTTCTCAAATAATTAAAGCATGAGGAATACCTTGCTAAAATCACTTGAAAGTTGAGGAAAAGAGTGATGAGATGAGGAAAAGAAATGATACAGCTTCAAAACTTTGATTACCTCCTTTAAAACCTTGCGGAAATTTTTGAAGTTTTGAAAACCCATACATCCTCTCCTGATTGCTTTGTTTTCTGACAAATGCTCTTTTTGTTAAGATAAAAACGTACATGGCGAAAGCAAATTGAGATCTTGTGGGAAGTTTTTTCTTTCTCATTCAAAAATTAGGATACTTTGAGTAACTCTTAATCTTTACTCAACCACCCTTGAGAATTATTTAGAGATGCGGAAAAAATCTACCTTATATCCAAGGAAATATAAATTCACTTATTCTTATATTAAAGTATATAAATGAGTTTAGACTAATTTATATTAATACACAATTATATATACAATTTAACATATAGGTATATTGTCAAATCTATCCTTTCTTTCTGAAAGACATAAGATTATTTACTAATTCATACTAGTATATACTTATCTTGACATATTAGAAGAACATAATATATATGATTTTCCTTAGCAAGACAAAATATTAAAATTCATGTTTTATCCAATAGACATGAAAGATACTAAAACATATTTCAGCTTAATTTTTCTTTTATCTTTTCTTCCCCAAAAATTCCTTTTCCGGTTAATATTCACACACCAAGAAATTACACTTTTGAAAAATTGGAGCTTGGTCCTTCCACTATAGGCAATCATATAATCTAGTCCCTAAACTTTCAAACCTTTTCATCTAGATCCTAATTTCATGTCTAGTAAGAATTAGGGGTGTTACAGAAAGAAACAAGGAATGTCTCTAACATCTACATGACTGCCACACCACCACCCCCTTCTTTAGACTTGCACATGATGTAAATCATCTAAAATAATATTGAAGTTAACAATTACAGAACACTTTAAAATTTATAATTCAAATTACCAAAAAAGAAGAGAAAAAAATCAACTGTCAAAACCACAAAGAAAACTCCTGTCAAAACAAAATTAATCCATGAAGATGCATCCTTCTGCTTCTACATCAATAGATTAGACTAAAAATAGCTCTGATGCCACAAATGTTATAACAACATTAGCTGCACATTCTGCAATAAATCAGTTTCAAAGGTAACTGAAGATTGAGAGGTGTTTATGAAAGGTGGGGAAGGGGCTTTGGTGTTTGCAGATGATTGGGAAGGTGATGGATTGTGAGGCTATGGAGGGGAAATTTTGGTTGGTGTGTGCAGTGGGATGGTGTCTTTGGGGTGTGTTTGTGGGTAGTAAGGAATGTGGTCAGCAGGTGGTCTTGAAAGAGAGAGGACATTTGGGGGCAGAGTTAGGTAAATGGTTTTGTTTCCAGGTAGACTTATAAATGGGTTTCTTCAGCTCAGCTATGACAAGGTTATAGTCGTGTTGGGCTTTTCTGCAAACATCATTCTATAGAATAGGCTTTCTTCACTGTTTTGGTTGTGAATCCACACTCCATTGATGCACGGTTCTTTCAGCTTAAAAGCACAATTTGTTTACTTTACATTATTCTTTCTTTTGTTTTGTATGTGGATTGTTATTTGTACTAGAATAACAAGATTCCATATCTAATGTGTTTCAATAATAGAATCTCAGTATCTTTAAATAGGATATTCCAACCTTCTACAAATTTACTTCTATATGAGAAGTTATACAGTCAGTAGATTGCTATACTGGGCTTCATAAAATTTCTTGATTTTTGTTTGACCCGCAGTTGCCAATTGACTTAATCGAAGAGCTGTACATGTCACTGAAGAAATTGTCTTAACATGCTCTTTATCTGTGCAGGCTCAAAATGACCAGTTTGCTGCTATCTTTAATCTGGAAGATTATAAAGGTATGTCTTGGTAGATGATATTTGTTTAGAGAAAAGTTGCTTTTAAATGCATATTATAAATGTCTGTCCGTTAGTATATTTGTTGCTTCATACCCAGGGATGCATTTAGTAATTGTTTTTGAATTCCATTGAAATATGGTTCCTGATAATCTTTCTTTATTGTTAAATTAAGATGCCTTATGTATATCACCCTTGGCGCTGACTGCCTGTTGATATGTGTATTTTGAGTTGGCTTATTTTACCTATCAAAGAACTCTTTTGCATGGACTTTAGTTGGTAGATGTGTGCCGTATCTCTTAACAGTGTCATGCTTGTCATATTACCACTATTGGCTTTCTGATCCTTGCAGTGTCGAATATTATGAAGGGTGGCCTACATGAGATTTGGCTACAGTAGAGATGCTTTCTATATGCATTCTGCATGTTTATTCTTCTTTCTACTGAACAAGTTTGTCTTTTTAATGTTATTTTTTCTTAGGTCCCTTTCCATATTATTACAATGAATATGTTTCATTATTAATTTAAGCTAAACACAACGAGCAAACAGACCACATTATTAACATTCACATGCTAAAATGTAATCGCTCTTCCAATCTGAAACCGGTGGTTGACTTTGGCTTAATAGGACTTGAAACATTTACTCCACTTCTTATGCTGCCATTCTGTATTTTATATGAAGTATGCTTTATGTTGACATTCATCCCAATTTTCAGCATCTCTTGAGAGGAGCTATAAGCAGATTGAGGCTGCCATAGCGAAATTCGAAGGAATAAAGGAGAACATCGGTGAAGGATTGAAATTCTATGTTACTCTCCAGGTACAAAAATTCTGTCATAGGTATTGATTTGTTAATCGAGGAATTTATTAGTGACAAAAAACTAAGATTTGAATACGAGGGCTTAAAAAGAGGAACTACAATCACTTTTTGTCCCCCAGGTTGAAGCTTGCATTTGAACACTAAGGAATGTAATTGTCATATGCCTCAATTTGTTAGTTGCACTGGCAATGCTCCGGTAATTGGTTGAGAATAAAATGGGAACAGGATTCCCACTTGTCTAAATATGAAGCAACTTTATGCTGTGCATTTAAGAATGTGATGATCTTTGAAGAAGAAAGATTGAGAAGATAAATAAATCATCAAAGCCAGCCCTTGTTTGAGCCCCATTTTTCACAAAAAATGAGTTTTATAATAGTGATTTTTGGGAGAATGTGTGGTTAGAAAGTATGAAAATGTTTTGGGTTTATGTGCTAATTATTTTATTGAGAGAATATGTGGTTGAAAATAAGCTTGGGAAAAAATAAAATTTTAGATAATGGGGCTCAATCATTGGCTAAATCAGTTAAAATGTAGCAGAAGTGTTACCAAGTCTCAAACTTGCTGCTGTCTTTTCAATGGCTAAGGTAAACTTGAGTGTCGTTCCTTGCTCTCTCTCTCGCACACACATACAACTTAAACAGTGTTGAGACGGGTTGGTGGTGAAATAGCTCATCTCTTGCTAGTCAATGGCTAGGGTCATCTAACAAACAATAACTGCCTTGATTCAATGTTTGATCATATTTAGCTTTTCTGCGTAAAATAATCAAAAGTCTGTTACGTTCACAGTTTCTAGCTTTTTGTCATGTAGGAAATTCATTATCACTTACTTTTTCCTGTGAAACAGGATGCAATCACAAACGTAAAGCAGCAGTGCAGTGATTTTGTGATGACTAGAAACATTCAGTGCCGAGAAATGATGGATGATGTTCAGAGACAAATTTCAGGTCTTAGTTTTCAGGACGGAAAGTTTTCTGGTGGTTACACTTATCCTTCAGTTACGCTGCCTCATCAGGTTCAAAGAATCAATTCTTCACAACCGACAGAGCCTGGGAACGTTTCAAATTCTCATCCCCAACCACCGACCTACCAGCCCTCTCAGCAGCCGACAATGCCTGCATATTCTCACGTTCCTTCCCCTTACAGCTCTCAGCAAATGCCACAACAGTCAGCACCTCCCTATCACATGCCTGCTCCGGGTCATCCATACGCACTTCCACAACACCAGCAGCCAGCTATGAGCCACGAGTTTGACCAACCTGCATATCCTGGATGGAGAGGCCCATACTATAATTCACCTCGACAACCTGGATATATGCCCCGCCCTCCATACGCTGTTCGGTCTCCATATCCACCTCCCCACCAGAGTGGCTACTACTGAGTGAGTTTTCACATTTGTTGTTTCTAATATGATCATATAGTTCTATGTGTAATCTTTCACTGTTGTCCCTTGGTCCATTAGAATGGATTTGATATTGTCAGCTTTCCTCATCTATACCTCTCTCTCAATGGGTTTGTATCATGTATTGAATGCAACTTGCTTGGGAACAATTCTATTTTTTCAAAAAATAAAATAATAATAATAAATTTCGATGTCTGTACGAGTTGGAAAAACATTAATAGCTTAGGAGATGGATTATAAGAATTTCGTAAATTGTTCAATATTTGCTTTTTTATAAATAAAGTTAATATTTGATGCTTGGCTTATGGGATGTTAAGTTGGAAGCCTTGTAAAAATTCTGACGATGTGAAGAAGAGTCAAAGTGATAACGTATGTTAATTAAATTTAATTTACTTATTTCTTATAAGACGGAAAGAGAGAAGGTATTATATGAGTAATGTTGTGAGATTAACTTTAAAAGACGTTTTTTGTAGCCCAATTTATTTTGTTTGCTGCCTCTGCCTGTTTTTGTGCGAGAAAAAGAAAGATCCATTTTTTAATAAGTTTCTTAGATTTCTTTTTTTTCTTTTTTTTGCCTTTTTTATTTATTACATGGATTCCGTCTAATTTTTGTTCACATTTGTCAAATGTGGGTGAATTAGTTGAATGGTTACTAATACCAGTTGATCCTTAAATCACATGTACTTTTAGGATGTTGCCGATGAAGGGGATATGCTAATTGGGGATTTGATTACTCCACAAATCATTTAGAACCAATTTAGCATCGTATATCTTCCATTAGGCAGCAAAACTTTCAGTTGAAAACTAATGTCATCCATTTATTTCAAAATGGACATTAACTAAAGTTCTATTTTTATTGGATTTATATGCCTTTCCTCTTTTTTCCTTCATTTTCTTTGATTTCTTCTTTTGTAGATGTCGATTTGAGGGACTTCATAATTAAATTTAAAAATATATCTCAATTGTTATTGAACTATGCCAAATGTTACTGTTTAATCATTGAACTTAAAACTATATCTCAATGGCCATTGAACTTCGCCAAGTGCTACTACTTAAAAATTGAAGTTAAAAATACTTCTCATTGGTCACTAAATTATGCACAGTGTTACCCATCTATTACTCAAGTTGACGTTTGTTGAACCTCATGGATTTTCTAGTGATGGATGGATAACACGGTACATAGTTCAGTGACCATTGTGATACATTTTTAAGTCTAATTACGAAGTTGTAACACTTGACGAAATTCAGTGACCATTGAAATATATTTTTTAATTCGATTATTAAGTAGTAACATTTGGCAAAATTCAGTAATCATTCACGTAATTAACCCGTCAAATGTTAAACAATTGTAGTTTTTTTTGAACCACCTGTTAATTGATTTTGTGAGCATTTTGAAGTTCTGATTTATGTCAACGTGGAAAATCTTTGGGCCGTTTGGTTTGTATTTCAATTTAAAGTTTTTAGTTCTACTTTCAGTTTTATGTTTTGAAGGTTTGTTTTAAAATTGCTAAAAATACGTTTGATTAGTCATTTTGATTTTTTTTTATCCTCAAAACAAAAAATTAGAAAACACGTTTGGTTTAAAATTTTGAAAATTGTTTTATAATATTTTATTCTATGAAATTTGATTTTTCAATAAAAATAGAACAACTTTATATCAAGAGTTAATTGTTTCAATATTCACCCAACTTATATTACGGTCACGATTTACTTACTAAACTTCAAAATACTTCACAGTGCTCATTGAATTTTGTCAGTTTTCACTCCATCCATCACTCTAAAAAATCACCTTATTCTTCGATATGGCTAATGGAAATCTAATGTGGCAAGTTAAGGTCGTTGACAAAAATTACAACTCAATCAAACCATTGTTTCATTACACATCCAACTTACACTTAGTCATAGTTTACTTATCGAATTCAAACTGTTTTACAATGGTCACTCATCTTTGCAGATGTTGTATTCCATCCATTATCCGTTATATTTTGTTTCATTCATTGCTAATATTCGCACAGAAATTTCACGTGATAAGTTACAAATGTTAAACAAATTACAACTCAACAAAACTATCAACTCACAAAAATACCAGATGTGAAATGTGACTTTCATGGCCCAATAAACTTCTTTAAAACCTAATAAAGCGTCCCCAATGATTCTTTTAGAAATATCATTTTTCCAATTCGAATATTTACTGTGTGAAAAATAGATTTCAATCTAAGGCTAAAAATTTAAAGCATAACGTGTTCGACTGAAAATTGATTTGTGAAAATACTTTGTCTATATTTCACTCATTTGACTTCTAATTGCGTCCAATTGATTATATGTGATCTTTAATCATCGTTTTGTATTTCGAATCAACTATTAAATATTTGCCATTTGGTCTCCGAACTTTAGAGTTCTTGCAATTTCACCTTTTTCCTCGTTCATTGTCTCCAATTCCGCCAATTTCATCGATCTTTATCTAACAAACATAATATACATAGAATTAAACCATAATTTATTAAAATATCCAACAAATACTTTAATTTAAAAGCCTAAAAATAAGTGTACAAAATGTACTCAACACTAGGTTTTTTAGGGATGTTTATGGGGAGTGGAAATCGTGCTTCATATATGGTGATTTTTGTGAGTTGATAGTTTAGTTGAGTTGTAATTTTTTTGACGATTGTAACTTAATCATGGAATTTTCGTACAATAAATTAGCAACGAAGTGAACAAAATATGATGGATGGAGTACCGCATCTCAAAGATGGGTGACCATTGGGAAGCGTTTTGACGTTTGATGAGTAAACTGTGACGAAATGTAAATTTGATGAGTAATGAAACAATGGTTTAATTGAGTTGTAATTTTTTTAACAGCCGTCACTTGTCATGTCAGATTTCCGTTAGCCACGTCAATGAATAAATTAACAGAATTTTTAGGGTGATAGATGGAGTGCAAACGACAAAGTTCAATGAGCATTGTGAAACACTTTAAAGTTCAGTAAGTAAACCGTGACCATATAAGTTGGGTGATTATTGAAACAATTTACTTTTATATCAAGCAGTATATATATTTTAAAGTTGGTGAATCTTATAAATTCTTTTCTTGTTACAAAAGTAAAATAAAAACGAATAATAAATTGAGTTCAAAATATAGAAAATAAAATTATTGACATGGACTAATAATATTTTCATTTGTGTTTATTTAAATATTTCTTTAGAATTTTTATGTAAATAATTTTTAGATTTTTTTTTTCTAGAATTTTTCATAAGTTTATATTTTAAATTTTTTTTAATATTTTAGATTTTTTTTTTCAAAATTTTTATTTGTTTATTTTTTAGAATTTATTAATTTTATTTAAAAATTTTATTTGTTAGAAGTTTATATATTTATTTTTTTCAAACAATTAATTTTTAAAATTTTATTTAAATATTTATTTTTCATAATTTGAGTGTTTCAGAATATTCAATGAAAAGTGAAAACACTCGAAACATTAAAAATGTCTTTTGAATTTTATGTTATAAGTTTATCAGATCAAATATGTTTTTAGTATTTTACAAAAATGAAAATTAAAAACAGTTTGAAAACAACAAACCAAACGTATCCCTAGAAAACTTGGATCTAAATATTTGAAAGTTTTCACTAAAAAAACTTAATTACGGGCTTTGACTTAAAAGTGGGCTTTAAATTTTAATTACTATAGATTTTTAACATAATCCAATTTTATCAATTATTGGTGCCCGTGCTATTCCAGACAATTATTTATTTCAAACTTTCATTTGGAACATGCTAAAGTAAGTACCTTATTATTTTATAACTTTTATGTTTTCCTTAAATCATTAAAACACACAAATAATTTATTCATTAGGGTAATTTTTTTTAAACGACAGTATTTATTTCATTTTAGTTAGAATATATTCATGATAATATATTTTTTACTTAATTAGTATTAAAAAGATCTTTAAAGTTAAATATTAAATTTATCTAAAGTCAGGTTCTTAAATGCGTAATGCGTGACAATGTGTTTTGATCGAGTAACAAGCATTACAAAAATATGCGAGCCTATGCGAAGTATATGAGTAATTATTCATATTCTAATTTTTAATATTATTTTAAATATTCTAAACTAATAAATAAATAAAATAATGCATTCTTTTAAATTTATACATATTCTTCAATTTTTTAACAAAAACATAATGCTAAAAATCATAAATACTATTGATTCCTACAATTAGATTAGATTAGATACGAACATCGGTTTAAAAAAACCTAAATATTGCTTACTTTTTTATCAGATTCTAATTCAAACTATCGGGCTTCCTTATTTTAACTCGATAATTTCTATTACCTCTTGTAAATTGTAGGATATCATTATTAACCTCTTTCTCATCATTGCAGCCATCGACAATCCAAAATTGTTCATTACTAGCATCATTTGTTAGTAAAACTAGGGAAAGAATTGAAAAGATGGAGGTTCGGGCTCGGTGTAGATAATTTACAACTCTACGAAAAATTTGTTTTGATATTTGATTTTTTTTAAACGTCAAAACCCTATAGATTGTTTTATATAATTCATGGACTTGGGTGATTTGGGTTAATTTGATATTTATTGAGTTCAATTTGCTTTCTTTTTATAAAAAAAAAAAGTTATAAAAATGGTTTAGGCTTTGCTAGGCTAATTTTGACACAATTTTTAATACAAATACGTGCACATTTTGACGTTTAAGCATGCATATACAGTCAACAAAATGAATTGACCGCATTATCACGTGCATAC